>PVJI01007335.1:0-78996 GCA_004026765.1 Micronycteris hirsuta | reverse complement strand
CTGGAGAGAAGTATTCAAAGTTGTCAAAAACAAGGACCTCCATCCAAGATTACTCTATCCAGAAAAGCTATCATGTAGAATGGAAGGGCAGATAAAGTGCTTCTCAGATGAGATCAAGTTAAAGGAGTTCATCATCACCAAGCCATTATTATATGAAATGTTACATGGGCTTATCTAAGAAATAGAAGATCAAAACTATGAACAGCAAAATGACAACAAACTCACAACTATCAACAAATGAACTTAAAAAAAGAAAAACAACAAAAACATAAACTAAGCAAACAACTAGAACATGAACAGAATCAGGGAAATGGACATCACATGGAGGGATTTCAGTGGGGAGAGAGAGGGGAGGAATAGGGGTAAAATGTACAGGGAAGAAGAAGCATAATTAGTAGGCTTAAAATAGACAGGGAGAGGTAAAAAATATCATAGGAAACAGAGAACTCAAAGAACTTATATGTACAATCCATGGACATGAACTAAGGAGGGGAATGCTGGAGGGTTAGGGGGTGCAGGGTGGAGAGGGGATAAAGGGAGAAAAATTGAGAAAACCGTAATAGCATAATCAATAAAAAATACTTTAAAAGAAGAGCACTAATCCCACTGATGAGGGCTTAATCCTCATGACCTAATCACCTCTCAAAGGCTTCACCTGTTAGGTTTCAACATGAACTTGGGGGGCACACAAATGTTCAGTCTATAATGTACCTCAATCTTTTCAGTCCTAGTTAGGGGTCTTATGCTTCCCCCAATACTTATTCTGCCATATATAATCAAAGAACATATATGCATAGCCCATAGACACAGAAAATGGTGTGGTGGTGACTAGAGGGAACAGGACTGGGTGGAGGTGGGCAAAGGTGGGGGGAATGGGGACATCTGTAATAGAGTCAACACTAAAAAATAGAAAAGAATATATGACTAAATGCATAGTTGAAGAGTGAATGGGACCTGGATTTGGGTGATTGTTTGTTTCCAGAACATAGAGTGGCAAGGCTTTGCTGGAATGAAAAATAACGGGTGCCCTTTTTTTGTAATTAATATAGATTGTGTTGCACATTTTTGCATGTTTTGCATGTTTTAGAATTGATAAAAATAAATTCTAGCACCGTGAAGCTTCAGGCGCCTTGGAAGACCTAACACTAGAATTATAAATGTAATGTATGGAAATATTTTCTAATGCCTTAGGAATATAAATCTATTGTATATTGTTCTTTGATATATGGCTCAGTTATATCTTGATTTTCTGCTACTGTTCAAGTTTGATGTGAATAAAATCTTTGTGGAATAATGAAAATAAAAAAGAGCATGCTTTGGAATCAGGTCTCCTTTGAATTGGTTGTGTCACTTATTATCTGTAAAAGTTGGACAAGTCACATAACTGCTGAAAGCCTCCATTGCCTCATGTATAAAATGGAAGTGATAATAGCTAAAGCAGCCTTGGAGACAAGAGAGAAATAGGTATAGCACACCTGCATGTTTCTTCCTGTTCTCTTCCTCCTCCTTCTCCTCATTCTTTTTTTTTTAAAGATTTTATTTATTGATTTTTAGACAGAAGGGAAGGGAGGGAGAAAGAAAGGGAGAGAAACATCAATGTGTGGTTGCCTTTCACGTTGCCCACACTGGGGACCTGGCCTGCAACCCAGGCATGTGCCCTGACTGGGAATTGAACCGGCGACCCTTTGTTTCGCAGCCTGCGCTCAATCCACTGAGTTACATTAGCCAGGGCTCCTTCTTCTCATTCTTTTTACTACTGTTTTAAGTCTCTAGCCATTCAACTCAGAAATGCCACAGAACTTTTACAATATGAATTCTGGATGTCACATTAGACCCTTTATTAAGTTAAGCATTGTGGTAACTAAAAGCAAAAGTTTATACGTCATCCTTTCCATGCATGTTTTAATAAGGACCTTCTAGAAACACATTTTTTTACAACAGAAAAGATTTTAAATGCTGAGAATGCTAAGCCTTGGGCTAGTGGGAAAGGAAGGTCTATAAGATCACTGAACACATATAGCACATGTTGCCTTCCATTTCTGCTTCACATGTGTTAGGGACTTAGACATTTGCTGAATGATTTGATTGGAATATCCTCTGTCAATGGAACAAATGTCTCCCACAGCACATGTTGACATAACTGAGTCTCAGGTGTGACCTATCTGGACACAGGCAATCTTATTGACTACTTTTATATAGAGTATTACTAAACAGAGTTGTTGACTAGAACTTGTTTCAAGTGCAACCCTGCATCTGATATGGGATCAAATCTTTGTTTTGCACTGGGTTCCTGCTTATTCCACTATGTGCCTGAAAAGAAAACTCACTCTGATTCTATAGGCTTCTTCATCTCTGACCTATTGCTTCCTGCATTGTGTTCTGGGGTAAGGAATCTTGGAAGAATAATCTCTTTCGTATCGTCCATCCTTGGAATCTCCTGCAGGTTCACTGCCTTGAGTGGAACTCTACACTTTGTTTCATTAACTTTCTCCTCAAGGATGACTGGAGACAGGGATCAGTCATCATAACACCTAGTTATGCTTTACTTTTTATTTTTCAATCCAAGCACTCCTTTCTCTGATTCTGTTTTACTTAAATGCTCTAGTTGTTATTTTAAGCTAAAAGCACAGTTATTTCAGGAAAATATATTATATGTGGCTCAAAAATAAATATGTCACCTATGGTAGAAGTTTTGGGGTCAGTAAATATAGTGGCCTTGGCTCCCCAGTTTTAGGGTCATCTATAGTATTCTGTGAGAAGAACTGCAGCATGTACTTTGTGTAAAATTCAGTGTTCACTGATTCTCTTGTGTTCCAAAATTTCTTGTGGCCTAACTCAAGGCAGTTTATTTGAGTCAGCAGGCATCTTATTAACAAGCTAGAACTCTTTATTAATAATGAGAATCATAGGCATAAAATAGCATTAGTGATTATACAATTCATTTATATATTCTTTATTTTAAAAATATATTTTATTGATTATGCTATTACAGTTGTCCCATTTCCCCCTCTTTATTCCGCTCCGCCCTGCACCCCTCCTCCCACCAGCATTCCCCCCTTTAGTTCATGTTTATGGGTCGTACATATAAGTTCTTTGGCTTCTACATTTCCTATACTATTCTTAACCTCCCCCTGTCTATTTTGTATCTACCATTTATGCTTCTTACTCCTTGTACTTTTCCCCCCATTCTCCCCCCTCTTCCTCACCATTGACAACCCTCCATGTGATCTCCATTTCTGTAATTCTGTTCCTGTTCTAGTTGTTTTCTTAGTTTGTTTTTGTCTTTTTTTAGGTTCAGTTGTTGATAGTTGTGAGTTTGTTGTCATTTTGCTGTTCATAGTTTTTATCTTCTTTTTCTTAGATAAGTCCCTTTAACATTTCATATAATAATGGCTTGGTGATGATGAACTCCTTTAACTTGACCTCATCTGGGAAGCACTTTATCTGCCCTTCCATTCTAAATGATAGCTTTTCTGGATAGAGTAATCTTGGATGGAGGTCCTTGTCTTTCATGACTTTGAATACTTCTCTCCAGTCCCTTCTTGCCTGCATGGATTATTTTCAGAAATCAGCTAATAGTCTTATGGGAACTCCTTTGTAAGTAACTGTCTCCTTTTCTCTTGCTGCTTTTAAGATTCTCTCCTTATCTTTTATCTTGGGTAATGTAATTATGATGTGACTTGGTATGTGCTTCCTTGGGTCCAACTTCTTTGGGACTTTCTGAGCTTCCTGGACTTCCTGGAAGTCTATTTCCTTTGCCAGATTGGGGAAGTTCTCCTTCACTGTTTTCAAATAAGTCTTCACTTTCTTGCTCTTCCTCTCCTCATTCTGGTACCCTATGATTCTGATGTTATAATGTTTTAAGTTGTCCAAGAGGTTCCTAAGCCTCTCCTCATATTTTTTAATTCTTGTTTCTTCATTCTGTTCTGGTTGAATGTTTATTTCTTCCTTCTGGTCCAAACCATTGATTCTAGTCCCGGTTTCCTTCCCATCACTGTTGGTTCCCTATATATTTTCCTTTATTTCACTTTGCATAGTCTTCACTTTTCCCTCTATTTCGTGACCATAATCCACCATTTCTGTGAGCATCTTGATTACCAGTGTTTTGAACTGTGCATGTGATAGGTTGACTATCTCTTAGTTATATTTTTTTTCTGCAGCTTTGATCTGTTCTTTTATTTGAGCCATTTTTTTTTTTGTCTCAGCATGCCTGTTATGTAGTAAGAGATTGAGCTTTAGGTATTGGCCAGGCGGGCAACCCTCCAGGCTGCGTTGTAGCACTATATGTGGGGGAGGAGTCCAAGAGGGAACAATGCCACTTGGTGGGCTCTTGGCCAGCTTTTAGTCACTTTCCCTGCTACCTACAAGCAAATTGGGCCCTTCTGGTGCTGATTCCTTGGTGGGTGGGTTTCTCTAATGAACTGTTCTGTGAGGTTGGGAGTTTTTCCCACTGCTGCAACCCCCACAGTTTTTTTCAGTCAAAGGTTTTGAGGCTTTATTTTCCCACACTGGAACCCTGGGTTGTGTGGTCTGTCTTGCTCCCCAGTTGTCCCTCCCAGTTTATCTGCATGCAAATGTGGGACCACCTGCTCAGCCAACTGCCACCTTGCCCAGTCCTCCAGCCACCCCAGTCCTCCAGCTGCCACCTTGCTACAATTCCTCTCTGCCCCGGCTGCCTGGCTGCCTGTCTCTGACCCTCCTACTGGTCTGAATGAATATTTCTTCTTTAACTTTTTGGTTATCAGACTTCCATACAGTTCAATTTTCTAGCAGTTCTGGTTGTTTTTGTTTTTAAATTTGTTGTTGTCCTTCTTTTGGTTGGGCAAGGAGGAACGGTGTATCTACCTATGCCTCCATCTTGACCAGAAGTCCTTCACAACTCATTTTTAGAGATTATCTTCCTTGGTGGGGTCACCATGACCTTCTTTCTTGCTGTAATTCAGACATTAATTTCTAACATTTTCCCTTGGTCATGAATTCTTTAGTTTTTATTTTGGTCCCATCTTTATTGTGCAAGGTCTGTCCTATCACAGATGGATTAGAGTGTCCCTTACTTCATTTGAAAATCCAACCTCACTCTGATTCTAGGCCTCTTGTGGAAGTGGTTTTTGGCTTTCTCTTTATGAGTGGTGTTTGATCCTTAGAAATACCTTCCATTTTCCCAGGTTAGACATGACAGGGACCAAATTCCTATATGTATTGTTTAAGGAAATTCTAGCCACTGCAATGATAACCTCTAAAATTACAGTAACTTATAATGAAATTATACTTCTCACTTTCATAAGTCCTGTGCAATTCTCCAGAATATGGTGACTGAGGGACCCAGGCTCCTCGTATCTTGTGGCTTCTTCCTCCTTTATGGTCTCAGCATTCTCTGGCTATACCCTGCACATGGTTAAATAGAGGCTGGAGAAGGCACATATGCTTCTTAACTGTCTTGGTCCAGAGGTGATATACATTACTTCCACACACATTCTGTAGGTGAGAGCTATTTAGGTGGCCCGTGAGGATGCAAGAGCATCTGGGAAATGTAGTTACTGGCTGGACACTATTCCCCATTAGTACTCTATAATATGGAAGGGTTAACAACAATTTTTTATTGTGATAAAATATACGCAATATAAAAGTTTCTATTGTAACCAGTTTTAAGTGTATAGTGCAGTGTCATTAAGTATATTCACATTGTGGTGTAACCACCACCACTACCCAGCTTCAGAAATTTTTCCGTCTTTCTAAACTGAATCTCTGTTCCATTCCTCCCTCCCTCCAGATCCTGGAAACCACCTTTTACTTTCTGGGTCTATGAATTTGAATATTCTAGGGGCCTCATACAAGTGGAATCATACAGTATTTGTCTTTTCGTGTCTGGCTTATTTCACTTAGCCTAATGTTTTCAAGGTTCACCTATGTTGTAGCATGTGTCAGAATTTCATTCTTTTTAAAGAATGAAATGGAATACTTACTATTCCATTGTATGTATATACCACATTTTGTTCTTTCATTCATCTGTCAATGGATAATGGGGTTGCTTCCACATTTTGGCTACTGTGATTAATGATACTATGAACATGGGTATACAAATACCTCTTAGAGTACTTGTTTTCAATTCTTTTGGGTATATACGCAGAAATGCAGTTAGTGGATCATATGATAATTCTATTTTTAAAATGTTTGAAGAATTGTCATACTGTTTTCCACAGTGGCTACATTTTTTTTTATATTTGGAGAGCACTATTTTTGATGAACAGATAACTATCTCTGCAACTCTCAGATTCATTAGCTCTGTGACCTTGTGCAACTTAATTGATCTCCATGAGCTCATTTTCCTCAGAAAATAAAGCTAACGTCTACTTCACAGTGGAAATTAAATAAGACAGCATGTGTAAAGCCTTTGGCATAATGACCAACACATAATATTTGATTACCGTGTAATTCTTTTTGTTTCTCCTCTTCTCCTCTTACTCCCCAAATCACTATATCTTACTTTTTCTCCTCTCAGTTCCCTCAGATATTTAAATGATGAAAGTTAGGTACTCATGGATTATTGGATTATCTAGTTCAACTACACCAAATCTGGGACATGTGCTTTTAGGAAGAGGATCTCAGGTGCTCAGAAGTTAAAAGTCTGCATGGTTAGCATGTGAGGAAGATACTCTTAAACCGGGACATCTTTAGCTTCACCCCTTCCGTTGGATTGGCAGATGTTATCCCCACTTAATTAGTGCTGGGTCTCAAGGGAAAAACTAGTCAATGACACAGTGACTACATCATCCTTCTGAAGCCTCTCCACTTTAACTTTTTAATTAGTTTTGCTTCTCCTGCTTGAATAGTTTTCAAATTCACATCTCATTTTTTTATTATTTCAGAACAACCAGGATGATTTAAACAAAAAGCAAAGAGTAACATTTGATACTGAAATGCCAGCCAACTAGTCCGGACAAATGTTAGAGTCAAACTAAATGATGGCACCCTCAGACAAAATCAGTCCTGTTCTCCCTTTGCTGTGCCCAGCTCATCACCTGCACAAAGGCTTGTAGGGGCTTTGAAAGTTCTTTTGTCCAAAAGGGTAACCAGAGGCAAGACCACCTGACCTTGCAGTCATCAACTGGAGTCAGAATTTTGACTGTGGCCTTGATGCCACCCACCATTAACTAAGTAGTTTTAAGGGACATTCACCTCCCCTCCAGGCATCAGCTTTTTCACTTTCAAATTAAAAGAAGTAAATTAGACAGGGAATTTAATTAGATTATATTGCAAGTTTCTCCAGACTCCAAACAGTCCATGAGCCTCTGCTTTCCCTAGCAACTTTAGGCACTGTGTGATGTCTTCCACACCTTTTATCAAAGCTAAGGAGAAATTTACCAGCAAGAAGACATTTTTTCTCACACATACAGATTTATTTGTGATCAAAATGTTTGAGGATTATTGTGCTCTTACATGGCAACGTGCAAACACCAGATGTCCAGCACTGAAACCTAAAAAGGCAACTGGACAGTTTGATGTCTTCCATCTGAGAAACTCTGATTACTAAGATGCTGACACAGATACCTTGAGGATGACTTGGCCTGGGCTCCCCTCTGACAGGCTGCCTTGTGAACCAGCACAGAGCCTGAAGCTGGCAGGAACAGCAGCAGCTTCTGAGATGGGGAAGTCTGAGTGATGAGGCGGGAGTGACAGGAGCTTCACTTGGCTGCCAAACTGCAGACACTGAAGCACTAGCAACAAAAGCCCCCAAAACAGGAACAAATGGAAATGGACCACTCCAGAGATGTCTTGCTTTTAAATGGAATTATACAAGTTAGATTGGAACTGTTTTATAGAAGAGAAAAAGAGGAGAATTTTACAATAAGGCCACTATCTGCCTACAGAGAAAAGCAATGTCATAAAATCACCTCCACCCACAGGGAAAAAAGTGTATATTTCTTCTGCAACAAAATAGCATAGGAAAGAGCACTTTAACATTGGTGTGACATTTTTAGCAAATGAGTATCTCGCTAGTTGTATATGAGTATTTACACTATTTATTACTAGTCTCATCTTTTGGATTTTGTCAAGGAGTTAAGAAAAATTGGTGGGTGTTCTCTGATGTGGTTTCAACAACCCATGTGAAAAATTGCCTCCCTTCCTTTTTTTGTCCCTCACTTCTCTTGGGTCCTCTCACCTTCAGCATGCCCAGTGCTTCAGAGGGGTGCTTGAGTTCCTCCTCCAACAAACAACATCGTTTCCCACATTCCTTAACACTATTATTTTACTGACTTCATGCATTTGAAAAGAGAATGCTGATTGTGGAGAAAATGCTTAAATTATAGAAATAGGTCTCAAATCATGAAATTTCAAGCATAATGCTACCTGGCTTATTTGGGGAGATGTGTGAGGGTAAAAGAAGCCTCCAGTCACATCACTTAAATGACTGCTTATTTTACTTACCACTTATGCACCTTGCACTGTACACATGGCATGGTCTTTTCCATTAACTTTATTATTTCTATGAGCTGGATTCCAGAGTAAATCTAATTCAGACAATAACTTACACTTCGTAGATTCATCCCCAACTAATGAGATCTGGTATTATTTGTCTGCATTATGGCTTTGTGAATTTTTGCCATAGGCTTTAATTTTCATGCTCAGCAACTCTGGCTGATGATTTTGCAGTCTGTTTTTTAAATCATGTTAGGCAAGTTCTCAGGATAATAGCTACAGGATCCCATGGCCCACAGAGAGAGATGTGTGAAGGAAGTCTGACTCAGTTTATTTGAAAAATAACTTTTCTGATACACAAAATTGGTGTAATTCTTCTCACACCAGGAACCAATGGCAAAATTTAAGTGCTGGAAACAACCTAGGTGCCCATCTACAAATGAATGGATCAAGAAACTATGGTACATTTACACAATGGAATTCTACGCAGCAGAGAGGAAGAAGGAGCTTATACCTTTTGCAACAGCATGGATGGAACTGGAGAGCATTATGCTAAGTGAAGTAAGCCAGGCAGTGAGGGACAAATACCATATGATATCACCTTTAATCGGATCATAACCAACAAAAGCAGAAAGCAAGCAAAACATAACCAGAGACACTGAAATTAAGAACAGTCTAACAATAGACAGGGGAGAGGGGGGAGGGGACAATGGGGAGAAGAGTTTTCAGGAATCACTGTAGAGGACACATGGACAGAACTAAGGGGGAGGAGGGAGGCTGGGGGGGTGGGAGGCTGGGAGGGAGGCTGAGGGGAAGGGAGTGGGGAGGGGAGAGGCTGCAAATAACTGTAATTAAACAAAAAAATTAATTAAAAAAATAAAAAATAAATAAATAAATTTAAAAAAAATTAATGACAAGTTACCTATCAATTTTTCTTTCTATTTGCATATGCCTGAACATTCAGTCACATAACAATTGAAAAGAGCAGGGGGAAAATAAGGACACCATGTCTTTTTCAAGGGGATAAAAAAATCAAGTTTGGAATGAGTAAGTCACAGGGCTTAACCCAGTTGAATTATTCTGGGACTGGTTGGGGTGGAGGTGGGAGTACAGAAGAGGGTAAAATAAAGACAGGAGGCATGAAAGTGTCTTGGGGGATTAACTTTTCCTTTGAACTGGTCCCCTCAGCCAACTGGCCCTCACCAGCCATGCGAACCAGTCAGATCCCTAATCACTCTTGTGCCTCAGTTTCCTTATCCTAAAAGGAGACTTTCTGCAATTAAGTTAAAAGAGAAGTACTCTATGAGTGCAAAGTGTCAGCACGCTGCACACTAGAGCCAAGAATATATCAACCACCACTGCTGTCTTTGACTACAAGTCCTCTTCATTCTTGTCCAGTTTCTGTCTTTTTCAGTCACACTTAGATATTGAGTTGTTTTTAAACTGGGATTAGCATAACTTGGTGTTCTTTAAAAGTCTCAATAAACAATAGGGACTCCAGTTCTTGATGTTTAATAGATGTCAAATGATGGTAATATGCTGTTATTAAAAATGTTCGTTTCCTGAAGTGAAGCAGAATTGGCTTGTTTTTCTTTCTGTACAGAGAAATCTATTTGGCTGTATAGTGGCACCCTGGAAGGATATGAAGTGGTGAATAATTTAATAATTGCACAAAACATTTTGCACTCAAAACACATAAAAATGGAATAAGCTTTTAATTTAAAAGAAACTTCATCTTATAGCCAGTTTTCCCCATTTGTTCTTACACTTTCAAAGGTAAGAAAGAAAAGTGACATTCTTTTGACCAATGTGTAAAAACCAGAGTTTTATTAAAAATAGTCCTAATTAACTGTATATATTTGACCAGTTTACTCAACAGAACAAAATCTGGAGGCTTTACCTAGAGTTGATGAGCTCTGAATTTTACTCATGGCTATTATTAAGTTGCCATTACTAGGCATTAACATTAGAGAGACACCTGGTAAAAAACTGTTGTCATGGTTATCTGAACTAATTGAAGGTACAAGAAAGAGTATTATATGTTAAACCTGAAGGGTACATATGGTTAATAATCATAACTGCAATTGTAATACCTTACAATTCTACTTTTAGAACATATATACTTGCTAATCTGAAAGATTTAAGATTTGGCTTTCTCATTCATTCCAAAACAATTTGGTGTATTGAGGAAAACTCAGAATTCATGCCTGTGGATCTATATTAGCATCTTGATGCTATGATTTACTCACTATATAAAAGGGAACAGAATAGTTTTTGTCCTCTGTATATTGAGATAAAATGAGTTTATTCTCATTTACCTTTCAGGGTTATTGTGATGTTCAAAACAGATAGTGTGATATACTTTGTCAATTGCAAAGAACTTTGGGAGTGAAAGATTTTATTTATCAATGGTATAAGTATAAGGAAATGGTAAGCTTACCATGGAAGTTAAAAAATAAGGACGGAGGGAAAACAAAATATATTTTTCAGTCGCCACTATGTAAGAGGTATTTTAGAATTTTTTTTAACACATTAAATTCTTCCTACATTGTGAAAGAAATGATAAGCAATCTCTCAATTTCCAAATAAGAAAACCAAAGGTCAGACAGTTTAAGTAACTTGCTTAAGATCACACAGCTAGAAAGTACTGGAGTTAATGTTTCTTTCATTATATCACTCATATTTCTGGATAAAAGATTTTTCTTCTTTCAAACATAGCTCAGTGTTGGAGAGGCTGATACACACATTTATTTACTCATTTGTTTGTTCAATAAACATTTATTCAACACTAATAACTCATTGTTCTTGGTTCTGTTGAGAAAACAGAAATGAATAAAACACAACCCTTGTGTTTATGGAATTAAAATCCACTGCCACAGCCCTGGCTGGTGTAGCTCAGTGGATTGAGCACAGGCTGGGAACCAGAGGGTCCCGGTTCGATTCCCAGTCAGGGTATATGCCTGGGTTGTGGGCCGGGTCCCCAGTGAGGGCCATATGAGAGGCAACCATACATTGCTGTTTCTCTCCCTCTCTGTCTCCCTCCCTTCCCCTCTCTCTAAAAATAAATAAATAAAATCTTTAAAAAAAATCCACTGCCACAGTCAATTCTTGGCTTTCCTTGTTGTTGACAGAATGAAGAATACTTAAAAACACTGAAAAATAGATGCACTGTAAGTGGATTCTCAGATCAAGGATAAAGTTCTCTAATTTTCTTCAGTTTCTCATTAAGAGCCAAGCAGAGCAGCAGCATCCTGATATGCCAAGGTTGTAGGTTTGACCCCCAGTCAGGGCACACACAAGAATCAACCAATGAATGCATCAGTAAGTGGAACAATGAATCAACGTTTCTCTCTCCCCCTCTCTCTCCTTCTCTAAAATCAATCAATCAATAAATTAAAGAGAAAGAGTAAGGCAGAAGTCTTTGTTTTTTTTTTTTAATGTTGAAAATCAAAACCAAATCACCATATTCTCTTTGGTAACTGAAGTATTAAGACTATAAATAGAATTGTTTAGAATGATGGCTGTGGAGTCAGAAATGCTCCATGTTCAAATCCTAGCTACACTTACTAATTGTATATTTCTTTGTCTGCAAAATGTACTTTGAACTGTAGAATTGGAGTAACCCCTCACCTCCAAGTTGTTAAGCAGATAAAAATAGATGAGTGTGTGTGTGTGTGTGTGTGTGTGTGTGTGTGTACATGGTGTATAATGTATATTAAGCACTTAGCACAATGTCTGTTGTTTGGCAAGCAGTTCTCAAATGATAGCATTTACTGTAGTTACTTTGTCTTTGAGGCTCGGGCTTTAAAGAGACACAAATTATATTCTGAACGTCAGCTTTGATGGCAAAGAGCAGAGGATCCAGACAGCCTATTTAGTAGACTGAGCTAAATCTAAGAATATTTTCAGCTTATTTATATTGGGTTGTTTGTTTTATTATTTTTAACTAATTTTCCTGGTAACGGTTGTTTTTAATGTGTGTGTTGTTCTTGTAAGAAGATGTGGCAGAAGGAAAGTTCTAGCTAATTAAGGGTTTGAATTACCTAACTTCTGAAAAGTTGTATTTTTATTGCTTTTGCCCTTAAAAAATTCCCTTTTATTCTGACAACTTCACTTTAATTATAGTCATTACATTTATGGAATGCTTAAAATGCATCAGACACTACTTTAAGTGATTTTCATGAACTAATTTATTCTTCCAAAACCTAATGTAATAGGTACCAGTATTGGTCATCTATTTGGTGTGTGGCTGCTTATACCCAGAATGATATAAACCAAAAAAACAACAAAAATGCCCTGGCTGGGTGGTCCAGTTGGTTGGAGTGTCGGCCTATACACTAAAAGACTATGGGTTTGATTCCCGGTCAGGGCAGACACCCAGGTTGCAGGTTCTGTCCCCTGTAGGGGCGTGTACGGGAGGCAACCAATCAATGTTTTTCTCTCACGTCAATGTTTCTCTCTCTCTCTTTTTCTCGCTCCCCTCCCTTCCGTTCTCTAAAATCAATAAACTTACCTTTGGGTGAGGATTAAAAACAAAAACACTGAGTGGGACTATTGTTTTAGAAGACCTGTGCTACAACCCATGTGACAGGAGAGCACTGAGGCACAGGGACGTTTACTAACCTGGCCCAGCATGGAAGTGGTAAAGCTAAGGAGTGAACATAAACAGCCTTGCTCTCGGGCTTATACTCCTAACACTTCTAGCACATGCCCCCCATAAAACCAACTAATTCTATCTGTTTTTATAGACACGCTGAAATCAAGACTTGTCCTAGTAAGGAAACAACCCAGGTGCAGTGACTGGTGAGCCCCCATGTGCCAGCAACAGACCAACTCTTTTTCTCGGCCCATCCTGATGAAGTCAGAAGATAACTGGACTGAGAATTAGGGGGCATACGCTCTGGTTTAGGGCCTGATACCAATTTGCAGTGTGACTTAAATAAGTGATTCTCTCATCCTCAGTTTCCTCATCTAAGAAATGAGGAACCAAACAAGACAACTTCGAGAGACTCTCCTGGCCCTAAAAGTCAGTGTTATTTAGGTTTGCGATGTGTAAAGTTAAGTAAAATTGCCTGTATTTAGAACTGCTGTTGGCTAAGGGGATTATTGTAAATGTCACTGATAAAACAGTTTACCTAGGAAGGAGAGGGAGCCCGATAATTGTTGTTGTATTTTGTTTCATTTCTTTTTTCTCCTTACCAGTCTGGCCCAGATCAATCCACTGGATTAGTTAGCCATTCTCTTGAAAGGCAAAGGGCTGGGTCCTCAAAGGACGTGGCACAGAGCAGGCGAGCTTTGATGGCGTGGATTGAAGATGAGAGAGCAGAAGTCTGGGAGCTTAGAGAGCTGCTGGAGAGCGACTGCACAGGATGGCAGGCCTGCGGGTGGGAAACAAGCGTCCAGGGGGTGGAGGTGAGAAAAGCTGAGCTGACTCCCTGCACTTCTGGGAAGAACACTTTTTTGGGGGAGGCGGGTGCAAGCTTTTTTGTCTCCAATGACCAGTTTCTGGGAGTTGACATGTTACTTAATTTGGCCAATCCAAATATTTCCTGGGAATTTTTATTTTTTTTAGATTGTGACTAGAAAGGAGAAGGGGCATCTCCTCTCTGGTGGTGCGATGGATGTGAGGCACAGGACCTGCAGCGTGCTGATTCTCCCACTCGTGGGGGAGACGAGTTTGAGACTGGAACTGATCTGCATATCCTGGTAATATTAAAGTCTCTGATTCCATTTATTCCAGAAGCCAAGCTCATATCTATTTTTCTTTAATGTAACCATTTCTTGGATTCTGTAGACTAAAGAAAAGGAAATCATTTGGATTTCTAGAATTTGAATAAAGGAAATAGCAAGAACAATTTAATTCACTAATAATGGAATTCAAATCAATTAGACTCTGAACCCACAATCCATGAACCACTTAGAGAATGTTGTGAAATTGTATTGGTAGTCTCATTTTTCTGTGGTAAAGATGCATGGCTTTCATCAGTTTCTCCAAGGGGGGTATGAACCTAAAAAGGATAAGAACAATTGTATCCAAGAGCTTGCAGGCAGGGGTGATATATTTTCTGCAAGAACTCAATAAACAGCCATTGAATGAATTTAGCACACATCAAGTGAGTGCCCGCTGAGCCTCATATATGGCACTAGGTTCATGAGGGACACAGACAGCTGGCATGGCCTCAAGCAGAGCGCATCTTACGGGTGAGAGACACAGTGAAAGTGAAACAGAGTGGAGTAATTTTTGTAACAGAGGCACAGAACGTGGGCCCCCAGTGGGAAGAAGGAGCTGATGTCTGATTCTTGCTATGGAACCAGGAAGGCTGAGCAAAGTGGTCTGCAGGTGTGTGAGGCTGGCATGGCATTGCTCATCTGTGTAATATAGTGGATGGGAACTCAGTCTCTGCCATTGGGTTAAGTTCAAATTCTCCCCAGTCTACTTATTAGCTGTGGGTCCTCGTATTTGACATTGCTAAACCTGAATTTGCCCATTTATAAAACTGTAATAACAATGTATTTACCTCACAGGGCACAAGGCTGGTCACAACAGTTGGTGATGGTGGTGGTGGCTCAATAGGAGGAGATGATGAGCAGACTCCAGGCTGAGACAGCAGTGAGGACAGAGACAGAGAGGCAGGGGATTGCCCGGATTGCATGTTATGATTGAGAGGAACAAGTGTGGTTTGCTTGGAATCAAGAGTCCATTAGGTGACTTTGGAAAGTCAAATTGGAATGCTTAGGCCAGGCTCAGGAGTTTGGGAGGCAATCGAAGCCATCAAAATGTCCCATGCAAAGTACTAGCATGAAGACTCACTGCAGTGTAGAGGCAGGGCAGCTGGGGGAGATGTGGGGAGTGACACAGTGGGGTAAGGGGTCGCCCTGTGGTGAAGAACTCAGACTTTGGAGTCAGACAGATCTGGTTTTAACTCTGCATTCTGCCCCTTACTATTTATAGCTCTTGGAAAATTTACGCAAATTCTTCACTACTTATTCTTTAAAACGATGGTGGGAGTAGTACTTACCTCATAGGATTATTACGAGGCACAAATGAGATAATGCAGGTTAAAGAATTAATTTCTTTTATCTGACATAGAGCAAAACATTCTATTTTCAGTTATCATTATAATCTTGGAGAACAATGAAGAGGCATTTCTTCCACAGCTGACTTCCCTGGTCTGTAGCCCACCCTACTCTCAGATGTGGTGTGTAGAGCTTGTCCAGTAAAGATTCCCCAGACAAAGGCATCCAGCACTCTAGGGTCTAGAAATAAGGCCCTGGATGCTCTACTTCCCTTTCTTCCAGAACCTTTCCCCACTTGGCAGTACCCTCCTTAGCATTTGTTTTTCTTTGTGTGTCAGCAGGCCCACAGCAAATGGGTGCCCAAACTTGGCTATAAATATGACTCAGAAGTGGCCATTATCACATCACTGCCTGTTTCCTGTTGAGCACATGATCTGAGTAGCAATCAGTCCTCTCTATGAACAAAGGCTAAATACTTGGGCCTGTTACTTAAAATGAGCAAAATCTCTGTGACCTTTGTAATGTAATTCTAAGACAGGGAAAAAAGCATTTCAAGTGGAAAATGAGTTATAAGCTAAAAAATTTGTACTCATTTCTTCTTGAAATCTAGGCTCATGATGGTTGATTCTTATTTGAGAATACTGGTGAAGAATTAAAAGCAAACAAACAAAAACCAAACACTTTTTAAAGGAGGTATTTTAAAGGAGGTATAGGTATATGCAGCCAGGTCATTCATTCTATCATTTGTAACTTTATTCTATTGATCTGAGGAAAGCTTTCCTTCAATTGTACTCTTCTTTCAGGTTTATCATTGAAATTAATAAACCACCCCCTTTGTCATCTGTCACCCTCAAATTCTTTGGGCATTAAAAAGACATTCCCTCTCCAAACTGACACGTGACAATTGTCTAGGGGTTATGAATTTCTTTGCAATTCATGTTGCTAATGACTCTAATAAATATTAATATGGTACTCACTATATTCCAGGAATTATTCTCAGAACTTTATGTTTTAACTCACTTGATTTTAACAATCCTTTGGATAAGATAATATTGTTAGTCTACTTTGCATGTGAGAAAACTGAGGCACAGGGAGGTTAAACAGCTTGGTCAAAGTCACACAGCTAGGAAAATAGGGAGTTAGGATTCAAACCCAATCTGCTAATTGTATATCTTAAACCAGTTTTATGATAACTAATCTCATTTGTGTTTTTATGTTTCTAGCATGCTAGTTTATCACCTAAATTAAGATTAATGATCAGCTCTGTAATGGTTTTATTAAAATTTGACAAGATAGGAAGACAAACTGGCATGTTATATAAACACTAGTCTCTAAAACTACATTAGTCCATGTCAGGAAAGGCTCTGGAGCTTCATTACAATGATAGACACCATCTTTGTGTTCTTAGCCTTCTACGTTCCTTTAGCTTCTAGGTAATTTCTTCCCTTCCTCATGGCTCCTCAAATTTCTTTCTTCTTTGTATTTTCTCACCTATTTCTTCTTTTGTTCTCCCATTCAACCCATCTTCCTATTGCTATTGTGTGGTAGCATAAATTAACTTTCTTCCTAGAAAAAAAGCAATAATTTGCCTAAAGAAGAATCATTTTTCTATACTTAAGAGCATGTGTCAATTATATAAACAATATTTAAATTGATTCTGACATCACTTCCTATGTGTGGGTTCTTTCTCTATGCCAAGCAGTTCTCCTACACCAGATGGGTGTCCCACATTTTAATTCAATTCTGAAACTATTTACCTGGAGGTAGGGTCTGATCCCACAGGCTCAGGGCTCAGTCCCACAAGACTATCCTCCACTTCAGATGCCAATTCCAAACCCAGGTTGTTATCTGTGCTTCTAATTAACTGGCTATACAATCAGAGGTTTTCACACCCTTCACCTTGGGTTTCATTAATTGGCTAGAGACAATCTCCAAACTCAGGAAACCGGTTTACTCACTAGGTTACCATTTATTACAAATAATATTAAAGGTTATGAATCAATAGCTAAATGGAGAGATACATGGGTTGAGGTCTACAACACAGTGGTTTCTGTCCCTGGTGAGTCCAGAGCTCTGCGTGAAGGCATGTGGATGCATCCTGGTTCACCAAACTGGAAGCTCCCGAATCCAGTCTTCTCAGATTGCTGTGGAGGTTTCATTACATAGACCTGGTTGATGAAATCATTGGTCATTGGTGATTGAACTCAATCTCTAACCCCTCTTCATTCCTCTAATTACAAAGTTGGTTCTCCGGATAACCAGTACCCAGCTTTTGGTTACCTAGGGGCCTTCCAAAAGTCACCTCATTAACATAAGACACCTTTCCCATTCCCATCACTGAGGAAATTCTAAGGGTGCCAGGAACTGGAATAAAGATGACATACATATTTATTATAAATCATAATATCACACATCTATTTTTTTGTCATAGTGTCATAAAACTATTAGTAGAAATTTTCTTATAATAAAAAGGGGAGATTTTTGCATTGACTTTAAATTTTTATCTCCTCTTATTTTTTTAATTGAAAAAGTTAACCACAAATATTTGTTTTCTAGGGCTGCCATAACAAAGTATCATAGAATGGATGACTTAAACAGCAGAAATTTATTTCCTCACAGTTCTGGAGGCCAGAAGTCAGAGATGAAGGTGTTACCAGGATTGGTTCCTTCTGAGAGTCACAAGAAGATCTGTCCCCGGCCCCTCTCCTTCACTTCTAGAAGGCCATCTTCTCCCTCTGTCTTCACACATTTCCCTCTGTGTGTGTCTGGGTCCAAACTTCTTCTTTTTATAAGATTTCCAGTCGCAATGGGTTACAGCCTATCCTAATGACTGCATCTTGACTTAATTACCTCTTTAAAGATCCTGTCTCCAGATACTGGGGGTTAGGACTTCAACACATAAATTTTTGGGGGGGCGCATAATTAAGTTCTTAGCGCCATGCAAAATAAAGACTGTCTACTAGTTGGTTTATTTCTACCCTAAAAGTAAGAATTCTTATGGGGAGGTTTTTATTTCACTGGCACTAGCTGAAGAAATAATTGCAAGTACAGGCCATGCTGTGTGTCTAGAAATCATCATAATGTCACCAAGTGTCTTAAGGTGGATTTTTTTTTCAATAAGGATAGTGCTATAACTGAATATTGCATTTCTTTTTTTTTTTTTTTTTAGATTTTATTTATTTATTTTTAGAGAGAGGAGAAGGGAGGGAGAAAGAGCAATGTATGGTTGCCTCTCACATAGCCCTCACTGGGGACCTGGCCTGCAACCCAGGCATGTGCCCCAACTAGGAATCGAACCGGGACTCTCTGGTTCCCAGCCTGCGCTCAATCAACTGAGCTACACCAGCCGGGCTGAATATTGCATTTCTGACAGAATATTTTTGGTACTAAGTTTTCCCTTCATTTTCCCCATTTGCTGTAAGGTCCAGCTTGGATATCACCTTTTCTGTCTTCTCTTGCTTTTCAACCCTTTCTTTTGTGCTTTTTGATCACAAGGACGTGATTGTGTTTTTTATACTGGACCTCCCTTCCTCCACTTGTAAAGCGGTGATGATAATGACATCCTCGTAAGGTTGTCTGAGGGCTACATGAAATAACTGGGAAAGAGTCTGTTTCTTTACTGTATATAGATCTGCTCCCTACTTAATTGTGAGCTCTTAAGGAAGAGGAAATACTTTGAATTCCAAGTAGCTAAAAGTAGGCACTAAAATAAATGTGTGTTGAATAAGCAAATCGATTCTATGGTAGAGTACATTATACCTTATTATAAATTATAACATAATCTATTTTCAAGAAGACGCAAGATTCAAAGAGGAATATAAATCTGGAAGCAGGCTGAAGGCATGACTTTGGAAGTGGAGGATTGTAATGACAGATACAGACAGAGCTAGCTCATTTAAGAAAATATCTTCCCAGTAGATCTAGCTAAGGGTGGGTTTTATGGGTTAAATTTTATCACTCTCTCCAAATTCATAGTTGAAGTCCTAACCTCTAGTACCTACCTCCTATTTAAAAATAGGGTCACTGCAGATATAATTAGTTAAGATGAAATCATCCTGGAGTAGGGTAAGTCCAATCCAATATGACTGGTATCCTTATAAAAAAGGGATATTTGTAAATACATAAAATATAAAAAAAAAAGCCTTGGCTGGTGTGGGTCAATGGATTGAGCGCTGACTTGTGAACCAAAGGGTTGCTGGTTCGATTCCCAGTTGGGGCATATGCCTGGGTTGCAGGCCAGGCTCCCCCATGTGGGGCATGTGAGAGGCAGCCAAGTATTGATGTTTCTCTTCTTCTCTTTCTCACTCCCTTCCCCTCTTTCTAAAAATAAATAAATAAAATATTTTTTTTAAAAAGGGATATTTGGACACAGACACAAGCATACTGGGTGAGTACCATGTGAACATGAAGGAAGAAATCAGGGTGATGCTTCTACAAGCCAAGGAATGCCAAAGATTGCCAGCAAATAATCAGGCTAAGGGAACAGATTTTCCCCTCCCGGCCTTCAGAAGGAACCAACACAGCTGACACCATGGTCTTGGACCTGGACTTCGAGAACTGAAACAATAAATTTCTGTCTTTAGCAACTCAATCTGTGGTGCTTTGTGAGGCAGCCCTAAGAAATTCATAGAACAGAGCTGGCAGAAATGAGAGCTAACTGGATAGGGTAGAAAGTGAGGGTCTTCCATCCTAAGAATCTAGAATTTGGGGTACGAGAGAAAGGCCAAGATATTTAAAAATTTTTTTAGTCCTTACTCACATGTATGCTTATTGATTTTTAGAGAGAGGAAGGAGAGAGAGAGATGCAAGAGAGAAACCTCAATTGGTATGTGCCTCTACCAGGGACCAAACTCATAATGTGCCCTGCTGGGAATTGAACCTGAAACCTTTTGGTCTATGGGATGATGCTCCAACCACCTGAGCCCCCTGACCAGGGCAAGAGGTCAAGATATCTTGGAAGAGAGTGAGAATGGGAGTCTAGTAGATGGATGCACAAGGCAGCCCCTGAGAACCTAAGCTTTTTAGGATAGAGGAGTCAGGACTCTTTAGCAGGGATGAAAACCAACTATGTATAAATTTTTGTCAGGATTCTATTGAATTGCAGAGGGTTGGGGTGAGAATGCATGACAGGGCTGACTTCTGATGGCTGGGACTGAAGAGATAAATTTATGGTAATAAGTTACATTTATTGATATGTTGTGTTATGACCACAATCTACCCCCAAATCTTAGTGGTTCTGAACAACATAAGCGTGAATACAACAGCTTTCCTGAGCTCTGTGACTCCTGCAATGGATTCATTGAATTTGAGGGTGCTCTTGGGGACCCCCAGCAAAGCTTCCAAGTACTAAGAAGAGCTATTCACAGTAATTACAAAGGTGAATCTTTTGAACTAGCCACCAGGAAAACAGAAAGCATGCCAGGGAGATGCTATGAGTGGCGATAACCAAGTGAGTACCAACCTGTTACAACTTGCAGAGGGTCAGACCAGGATGGTCTGGGAATTGCCTGAGAACATTTAGATGTACATTAATGTAGACATAGATAAACAATTAGTATACATAATTTACTCATGATGTAGTAGGAGATTATTTGGAGGTTAATGTTCTCTATAGGAAAGAATAACAGCACATCTCCAAACTGGGAACAAGAGTACTTTTAACTAAGGTAATTATTTGCTTATTTGCTAAATCACTGCCTTTTCTAATTATTCTGTTTAAAAAAAAGTTAATGGAGACTTTCTCCAGGTTATAAAACAGAAGACCTGTGAAATGCAAACATTCTATTTAATGACAGTACAATTGTATTTGAAATTAACAATTGGCAGTAATTAAGGTTGCTATTTTCTCAAATAATTGGTTGCTTTTGGGAAAGAGAAGTAGAAACATCATCAGGTTTAATGAATCTACCAACTGCATATTTGAATTTGTATAAGTCTCTATATAATCAATCAGTGAATAAAAAGTAACTGAATTAAAAGAAAAAACCCATTACTTTAAAGATTTTTAAATTTTGTTTTATTTTTACTAATTTTTAAAAATTTTTTAAA
Organism: Micronycteris hirsuta; assembly: GCA_004026765.1. Classification (NCBI taxonomy): domain Eukaryota; kingdom Metazoa; phylum Chordata; class Mammalia; order Chiroptera; family Phyllostomidae; genus Micronycteris; species Micronycteris hirsuta. The sequence continues at coordinate 57,513 of PVJI01007335.1, read as the reverse complement.
TTACAGTTTATACATTTTAAAAAATATATATTCTTTATTTTTGGTGTGAATGTTTTCCTTCTTGACTGGAGAATGCCCCAAGTGTCTGTTTGTATGAGGACTGGCCCTCTCACAGAGTCATTTTGCAACTGAACCTTGAACTGTTTATTTACATTAAATGAGATAGCATGTTCAATTGCTTTGCCAACTGTAAAGTGTTACACAAAAGTACGCATTGCTGCTCATTCTAATGGGCATTCTGTGAATAGCTTCTTGTGCATCAGGCCTTTTCTAACTCAAGCATATCTTTTTGGTAAATGGGAGTTACCTAAGTTTGAGTTGGACTGCATACTCTTGTGTAGTTGACAAGAGCAAACTGGGACAGACAGGAAGAGCTGGGACCTGGACATAGTTTTGTCCACAAGGGTGGGAAAGCCACACGAGTGAGGGGAATAACAAGTCAGGAAACTGTTTTGGCAGATAGAACACACAATTCACGGGTATAGCAATTCAATGATGGGCTATCTGGAAACGTAGATTCTGGGGAGAGGCAGCCTAGGATCGTGCAGCATAGTAAAGAGAGTGTAAACTGACCTGTAGGATCACATAGATTTGCATTTCAGTTTCATTGATTAAAGGCCGAATGGTTCGTGGTGAATGAACGTCTCTGAGTCTCGATTTTCTCAAACATAAAATGGGATAATAGTGTGGGGAAGGGAAAAATAATCCCCTTTCCTTCCTCTGGTTCTTCTGGATAGGCAAATAAACAAATCAACAACAGATAGATTGATAAGAGAAAATCCCATTTAATTGCTAGTGTAGAAGAGAGAGTCGGAGACCTCAAGTACATGAGAGGTTCAGAGACAGAAAGGGAAATGAAGGTATACAAGACATTCTGAGCTGAGGATGAGATAAGGCATCTTGGGGCTTTAGAAGGTCATTGTAGGGAGAGCACATGTTCAGTAATTAGTAGATTGCTCTGCCCTATAGATAAGTCAAAAAAAGGTTATCTTTGATAATCTCTTATTTTGGGAATGGTCCCTAGTTCAAATTCCTCTAGATAATTAAGGTGGATGCGGTGGGGACATAAATTTGAGTCCACAAAGTGTCAGTTGCTTTTAGCTCAAAATAATCCAAATACTGCTGACACATGTCTTGGGGTGGCTCTTTCTGAACCCCAATAATAGCAACTTCCTAAAGGAGTTATTGTTAAGATAAATTTAGAGAACATGTGCAAGGCATTAACATAGTACCTGACAAATAGTGAGTGTTCATCGACTGTTAACTCATATATATATATTTAGGATGATGATTTTAAAGTCAGAATCAATTGGTTTCAACTGTGCAGAGGATTGCTTCTGCTGATGAGGACCAGGAACATCCTCAAAGGGAGGAGGGAGAGAAGAAGGAAGGTAGCTCAGCCAGTTCTGCAGACTGCCTGTTGCCATGTGAAGGAAGATTCACAGAGTCTGAGTAGCACAGGCACACTTGCTATTTGTCTTACTGCTGTGGGAGGTGAGTGTTCTCTCAACAGCTGCTGCACCTCACCTTGCCCATGGATGAGCCAGCAGATGGTGCTTCAAGCCTCTAAGCGCCATCCAAGTACCAGGCACTTTATCATCAGCCTGGATCACAGGGGTGTGTGTAAGGGGTGGCGGTTTTCTGACACACAGAGAGGTAGGGGTGGTGTGGAAAGAAAAGCCCCAGCACAGGCATTTCAGTAGAGCTGAATGGAGTGGCACACACCCCATTACATAGTGTTAGAGGTAACAAGACATTTACAGGGCTTGAGGTCTACTGATAATGTTCCAATACTTCATTTGACTTAGAATGATTTTAGTTATTTAAGATCACTTGAGCAAAACAGATCCAGCCTTTGCAGAAGACACATGGGCCATAAAATGCATTAAATGAGTCCAAAAAGTGCCTCCAGGAAATACAAAGTGTTTGCGTTGGCTCTTCATTCTCAGATCTGGATAAGTACAGCTTCTCTAACTTGAAGGAGTTGATGTTGAGTGTCATTCAGGCAGCTAAGTGGGCAGCTCAGAGGCCATATATTTCATCGTTACCATGAGTGTACCTTACCATGGTAACAATAAAAGCAGAGAGGTGCCTCATGCTGAGGAAGAAGAACTTGGAGAGGTAGAACAGATGGTGTGTTGTCTGTTTCTACTGTGGGCATGACAGATGAGAAACGGATCCAATTATGTCAGTGGAAGAGGAAAACCATCTAAGACAAGTGCAATCTACGGGGCTGGCTTCAGAGCCATAGAGTGGCGCCAGGTGCATTCATGTACTACCTGCTCAGGAGTAGCCATGGTAACTATAGACATGCTCCAAAAAAGTCATACCCTGGACCACACATCATATGGGAAAGGAAGAGTGAGGATGGAAACAGGTACCACCAAGCCCAGCAGATGATTCCTGCAGTCTGTGCAGACAATATGATTACAGACACTTTACCTTCATCACAAAAGATTACATTTAAAAAAAAAAAACCTTCGTTTTTTTAATCCATTTATCAAAGAAAGATTAAGTGCTCATTTGTTCTGTAATGATTCAAGTGTTTCCTATGAATGCTGATAGATGATTATTTCACATTAAAGTAAATGATGAGCACATGTCTTATAGGAGCTTTTTCTAAATTTGGTTTTGCAGTACATTGTAAGTGGAACTCAATAAAAGGTTCCTTGTCAAATAAATTTGGGCAATCTAACATTAAACAGGTCTCATCATGAAAGGACCTCATAGTCTTTAATTTATGGCATGAATTATGGGTATCCAGTCACAGCATATAAAATACTGCATTCCCAAAACTTATTTTAACCAGGTAGTGCTTTTTTGGCTGAAGAGGGAACAAGGGTATATTTTAAAGTAGTGTTTTGCAGAAACCCATTTGGAAAAAGCTACTTTGGAGGTTTTTAGGAATAGTTAAGACTGGGAGCTGGTGAAAAAAATCACACAAATTCACACTGCAAAAAAGATTGGGATTTAACTGCTCAATTTAAGATCATGAAGACCATTACTTGCATTTTCTCAATGTGTAAAATGAGGATAATATCTCAGTTTTGAATTTTTCATAAACTTCTCCATGCATGTGGCCAGTATTGTTTTGGCTTCCTCAATGTTTCCATGTAGTCCTTCAAGTCATGAGAATAAAATAGAAGTTGAATCATGGAAGAATTTTCCAAGTAGGAGCTACTAAATGAAAATAAAACTTATCTAATGGTTGATGTATTATATACTGCTTTGTAGTTCAGAAGGCTTACATTTCAAATGCCTTGACATTCTCAAAAACTTTGTTGAAAAGGACCATACCCTAAGAAACAGGGTCTGTCCTCTGTTCAATTAAAAAGGTAACGTATTCATCCCCCAGTAATCTTTGCAGTGATAATATAGCACGCTCTGAATCAGAGCCATAATAAAGAAGTTCTGCCTCAGAAAGCATACCCTGAATAATGTAGGATTCATGGCTATGTAATTTCCCCCATGTATGCTAGGTAAATATATTCAATTACATGTTTTCAGTCCACTAATAATCAAATCAGCCTAGAAATTCTTCTGCTTTGTTTGTATTCTTATGGCACCAAATTGCTAGCAGACCCATAGTTCAGTACTTAATGAATCTTCTCAGGAAATCTTCACCGAAAATGAAAAGGACAACAGAGACTGTGCAGCAAGCTCACCACCAAAAATACCGCGACTGGGCTAGGTGAACAGGGACTAAGAGGAAGATGCTCACACTGAGGTTCCTGTTCTGTGGGTGAGCAGGAAGCTTTTGAATCTGCCAATCCCACACTAGTCTCAGGCCTTACACAATTGCATCTTTTGCACTGGGCAAGCTGCTGTGCCTCAGGAATGCCCGTGATCAGGTGGAGGGTCGGATGGAGGAAGGGAATGCTGCACAGAGGCATGATCGTAAGTTGCTGAGATCCAGGCTCTGCCCCAAGCTCTGCTGCATTTACTGTTGTTGGGCAGTGTCTGGGCTCAGAGCTGCAGTCCCTGTTTTCCACATTACAGCTTGTACATCACAAGCCAGGGCAACCTTGGGGCCACAGGGTCTGCTAATGCATTTTCATTTATTGCACTGAGAGCTGCCCACTCAGATGACCTCCACAAATCTTGTTACTTGGAAGTAAGTGTGCTAGAGAAATAAGTGCTGTTATTTGTAAAGAAAAATTAATCATCCCAATTAAGTAGGAAGATTCTGGTCTAATGCAGTAAAAACATTATTGAAAGGGAAGGACGGGGAAGAATATTCTCATATATATATGACTCTATGGTTGTAAGCAGGAATTCAATTTTGATATTTCTAGTTCAGCGTCTTAACAATCTTGATTCAGTAATATAATAATAGCGCCCATTTATTGAGTACTTATGATGTTCCAGGCACTATGTTAAGGGCCTCATGGATTTTATTTCATTTAATTTTCACTATAAATAGGCTCTATTATAATATTCATTTTACTTACTAGAAAAGTGAGGTTCAGAGAGGTTGAGCAACTCATTCAAGGTCACACAGCTAGTTGGCAGCAGAGAATGGTCTTCTAACTCCAATGATGGGAGCTCTTAACCACAAAGGTGTACTGATAATGAGTCACACTATTTGGGTTGAGGGAGTAAATGGATTTTAAAAAACAGAATACATATTTCTTGCCATTATGGAGCTTATGCTTAGGAATGGAAAACAGACAAAAGTATTTTAAAAATTAGTCAATTAGATGTTAACAGGGGTGTTCAGAGCTGGAAAGGGCCAATGCAGGCTACTGTTGAGGCATCTCACAGGGGCCCCTGAACAAACCCATGCTCTGTGTCTCCATGAGTCTGCCTCTGTCCATGGCTATAAGGACCAGCATAATGACACGCACACACATATACCTGTGGTTAGTCAGGAAAGTCAGGTTTGTCCCTCCTACTTCAAATCTGATTCTAGAATTTATACTGATTCTCTGTTCTGGAAGATGAAAATATGGCATCACTGGGCACATTATCATCTTCTGCTGCCTTCAGGAACTAAGAGAAAGATGCTGACTGAGGCTACAGGATAAAAAAACAACCTTTTAAACTGGTTTATATACTTAATCTCTATGCCATTTTGAGTTTCTTAGATGGGACAAGAGAACAGTGGCATATCTAAACTTCGGATTCCCAGTCTTCTTCTCCAGATTAATCCAGAGGCAGAGCGTGAAAGTGCAGATCTGGGGGCCATTGCTCACTTGGGTTCCAGGGAGGTCGAGTCTCAGTGGCTACACTTGACCTGGAACCCATGCAGTCAGCTTGGTGGGTTGCTCCTCTCCTGTGTTGTTTTACGGATTCTTCTAAATCTAAAGGGACACATTGATCCTGTCCATCTGCTCTGGTCTCTCGTCTGTCCCGGCGCTGAGAGGAATGGTTGTCTTGGGTCAGGTTCTCTAGAAACAGGTCCTGGGAAAAAGTGCTCTTTGGCAAAGAGAGACAAACAGGATCAGAAAGGATGGGAGCCCAGCAGGGATGTGGTTTCCAGCTGGGTCCCTGAGGATTCTAGAGTCTGAATCACACTCAGAGGTGTCTCATCTGGAGGCAAGGAGCCAGGCTCTTTCTTATTCTTTTTCTTTATTTTTTAATTGTTGTGCAAGTACAGTCATCCCCATTTATTTTCATAAAGAGGGGAAGGGAGGGAGAAAGAAAGGGACAGAAACATTGATATGAAAGCGACACATCAATTGGCTACCTCTTGCGTGCCTCCAACTGGGGGCCTGTCCCCTGATGGGGAATCAAACTGGCTACCCCTGAATCTGCAGGACCAACCCACTGAGGCACACCAGTCAGGGTGGGGCCAGGATCTTATATCCCCACATCATTCCCCTCATCTTGAGGGGAGCTAACCTCCTAGGGCTCTCCATAAGCCAGTGAGTTGTGGGTACAATGGCACAGAAATCTGAAGGCGGTGCCAACTCCAGATTCACAGCAGGAAACACTCCTTACACCCTTGTGTCCCAGTCCTTCAAGAGGACTGTGGAGGGTTTTAGTACAAACACAACATAAAATACCTCTTTGATAGCAGCCCAGCAGGTAAAGAATGGGGAAGGCAGGCATCAATAACAGAGGGCTCTCCAGGTCCTGTGTTTCCTGCTTCCAAAGGCAGACGGTGGTGTAGATAGTGGGGGTGCCTCCCCATTACGGCCATATCTGGAATGCAGAGCTGTTTTAAAGAGTCCCTTCTAGACAGACATCCTCTAGTATGGAGTCTCTAAGGCATTAAGTGACATTCCGCTCCTTAGGGACAAGTATCCACACAGACCACAGAAAGACGCAACAGCTTTTACACATTTTAAATTTACTCTCACAACCCATAGAATTAAGATTCTTCCTGCCTCTGTAGACTTCAAACAGCAAGTGTTACAATACAGGCAACTCATAATTCATGAACTTTTCTGTACTTGAATATTTAATTCCTGTTGATATACAATTTAAATAACTGCTTCAAAATAATTTGTTTATGAATATCAGCCTTCCCAGAATGACTTAATAAACGGATTGCCTTGTAAAATTCTGTAAAGTCCCTTCCCCAAAGGAAATGATCCCTTTGAAGATGATTTCTCCACCAAGGGTTGAAAGGGGTGTGGGGAGAAAAGTGCTAGGAGCTGCCTTCTAAGTCCTTGCAGCCTGTTCTGTGTCTTTGCCAGAAAATGAATGCTAGGTTCCCTTCTGAAAGGTTGCTGCTAGTTTTCCCTTGGCATATGCATTTTCCGGAATCCTGGATGCGATGGTTCCATGGTTAATGTGTGGAATAATCATTAAAAATGTCATACTTCACTGAATGGTCTCCTTTCCTCTTATTTTTTCATGAAGTAATTCCAATTAGATTTGCACTGTATTTTTGTTGGCTATAACCAATTGGTTGCTTCAACTCAGAAGTTCTTATCTAGATAGAAATAATGATGGTGAGTAGATGAGAATATATACCAGTCATCAAAGAGAGATTTGATTTAGCCTTTGTGTGCATACTGACACTTCTATTTTATGTACCTTACTTAAATCAATCATAGATTTTTTTTACCACAAAATATATGCATCCCTAGCACTGATTTATAGATTTGCTGGTTATTTTACCATGTTGGAAAACTTACCCAATGTTGGGTCTTTAGCCATGGCCTTTACAATTCATATTATATACACACACACACACACACACACACACACACACACACATATGTCATTGGCTGCTGTTTCCCAATTGTAGATTAACTTGATTACATGCTTTTTGAGCAAACAAAGAAAATTTTTATAAAGACATAAATGCCCACAAAGAGGAGGATTTCTGCATCTGTATATAGGCTTTCCTCTGGGCAGGAGCATCTGCCTGATGAAATGCCTTCCATCATAATGTCCAGAAGCCATGGGAAGCCAGATTCATAGTTCTTAACTGCAACTCCCAATGCAAGCAGATATTGGTGACTGGTAAGAAAAGTCTTAAAATACACTGACCATAGTAAAAGAATTTGATTCAAGGGAAGTAGAAATCAATATTGATTCCAAAGAAGCTATAAATCTTGATATCATAAAAGTATATATATTTATTATTACTCATTCAAACAAATGAGCCAGAGTTACATTTAATGCCTCCTGGAAAGGAGCCAGATTTTTACTTGCTTACATCAAATGATGATATATGGCAAGTAATACAAAAGTAATAGAAAGAAAGCTGATTTAATTAATTTTTCACCAGGATTTCTCCACTGAGGAAGGGTGTATTAGGAAATCAATTAGTAGAATATTTTTTATATTTATATATAAAACTAAATAAAAATAGTCTACTGTGTCTTATTTATGGTTGATGTTGATTATCTACCACTCATCTACTCTGGCCATCATCAAATTAGGTCAGTTAACTCACTATCTGACTTCCCGAATTGAGTGGTCATGGGTGACCTCAATCGGCTTGAGGGTTCATTCATTTGTTAAACAAATAGTTATTTGATGCTCATTTATATAACAAGCTGTTCTAGGTGCCAGGAATATGATGATGATCCAAATGTACAAAGTCACTGCTATCCTGGACTTACTTTCTAGTCCTTATGATAAACAAGAAACAAGTTAAAATATGTCATATGTATCATATATGTCCAGGTCAAGATGAATACTATGAAGAAAATAAAACAGAGTAGGAGGATAGAGTATAAGGAAAAGGTATGCTATTTTTAAAAGACTGCCAAGGGAGGGCTCTATGAAGAGGTGAACTTTGAGTAGAAACTTGAAATGACACAATCTATATGATTACATAAAGTGTGTAAATCTCTATGAATTTGAAAAAATGTAATCTACATACATATTTGGGGACAGAGAGAATACAAGTGTAAAGTCCTGTCATGGATGTGTACTTGTTTTGGAGTGTTACGATTAGTGTATTTTCTCATTGTCATGAGCTCAGAGGAGTCAGATAAATTATTATTCAGGTTGGGTATAAGGGAATAATAGTGGGAAAGAAGGCAAGATTTTAGGGCTGAAATAAACAAAGAGATTCCAGAATCAAGGGCCTGAGGGAGTCAAAGTCTGAGCTGGTAAGGCAGTCCCAAAGCTGGCTGTCAAATTTTACAAATCCAGTGGCAAAGAGGGAGCCAATATAAGAAGCCAGAGCTAGAGCAAAGCCCATGGGCCGGTGTTGATAAAGACTCACATGATATGGAATAAGAAGATGGGAGAATAAAGAACTGTTCTTGAGCCAAAGGTTGGTACCATGGTTACTTTTCCTTAAGTCTTTTATGCTTGTTTCACAGGTGTGCCAGATGCACTGAAAAGGTTGACAGGGAGGAGTCACGCGAGGTGTGATAAAAAAACAGCTGAACCCTGGAAGGATTAGCTCTAGTTTAAAGCTCTCCCCACATCATATAAAATGCTGAGTTGTGGGTTAATGAGAAAGTTTCAGGAATGAAGCAAAGTTTACAGGCTTGTCAAGGGCTGGGGGATAGATCTGACTCCTCAGAGTGGAAATGGCATCCTTGTTCCCTGAAGCCCAGAACATATCTGGGTCAATTGTCCAACCAAATTGATTGTGGGAAGATACCATAATATGCTTTTTGGGCAAACATATTATTTGTTTCCTTTTCTGGTAGGTTTGAAATTTAATAGAGCAGTTCCTGGTAAAATAATCGTTTGAGCCACAATTAATTAATCTCATTTAGATTTTCTTATTACTACTCCTTATGCTCAATACAGCCTCTTGAGATTTTAGCATATGAAATAGGGCAGAGATAGAAAGTTGAGACAAAAATACAAGATTTTGAACTCAAAGAAAATATGAATGTTCTTTTTATCTTTCCTGTGACACTTAGGAGAAAGAGAAAAATGAAGAGAAATAATGTTTATTAAGCTTCTTCTGTGTGCCAAATGTTTCATGTAGTTTTCCCTGTTAACCCAAAAATGAGAGCATGTAAGGTGGTCAGTTAATTAACCAAATATTATATGACTAATAACTGTTAGGATTTGAATCAAGCCTTTTGTGATGCTGGAACTGATTTTCAAATTCTTTATCATACAGAAACTTCGGCCTGGACTTGAAATTAGCTAGCCCCATGACATTGACTGTGCTGGCTTCAGCTTCAGTAGTTGAAAAATAATGAGATTGGACTGAGCCTCCTGAGAATACTTCTGGTGAAATATCAGTGGCTTGGCTATTGTCACTCCCATATTATCTATGGCTAATATTTGGATGTTGTTCCTTAGGTCTTTTCTGAATCAAGGTATATTTAAATAAGAAACACTTATCTACACTCTAACCAGATTCCTCCTGTTTTTTTCTCAATTTTTTTTGACAATATAGATATTTGTGGTCTAATTGTTTGAGCAAATGTTCTTCAGGATGACACTTGTATGTTTTTGAAGGTGACTTTCTCATCATCCCACACTCTGGCTATTCAGGGGACTTTACTAGCACCACTAAAAATAGACCTGCATCCAGTCAGATTCAGAAAGAGAAACAGGTTTGACCATTTGAATAGCAATGTGAAATGCAGTTGACAGATACTTAATTACAAAATGCCTGTGCTGTACTTAGTGATTTTCTGAAATAAATCAACAGATCAGCTGACCTACAGACCAGTACAAGAAAATCAGTGGGAAATTGGAAAAATAATGTCTGTCTCAAAAAAGAGATGACTTTACACAATAACTTAAAGTAACCAAAGCACTTTAAAAATTAATTTGAAATCCACCATTGATCATTTTAGATTTTTACGGCCAAAGAATCTCATTTGTGTAACTAAATCGTTCAATTGCACAGCAATACTAGGTTTCAGATCCAGAGAAAGAGAATTAAACGAAATGAATACTGACCTTTGCTTCTGATGAAAATGAAAGTCAGCATCTCTGGGAAGTTCTTGTTTCACATTGTTCTTAATTGGACAATATTACAGAAACAATGAGAAATAAGACTTGATATTGATAAAAATTGCTCTAATAGGTGGGAATACTGTGACACAGTAATTCCAAGGTTGCTAATTTGAAGGTGGCTGAATTGTATTTTTTAAACTAAATAGTATTTTTATAAGCTAATCTCTAGAGGAGACATGTCCAACAAATGTCTAGAATGGATCTGTCACATTTTACTGCAATTGGATCCCAGGGATCCAATTACATGAAAATTCAAATCATCTAACTGTGTTCATTAAAAAGACAATTAATTGGTTGGGGGCTAACAGCTTCAGACAGAAATACCAGACAAATCTGAGAATTGTCAGCATCACACAGAAGTCAGAAATTGGGCTGTCAAAAGCCAGTCCCCTTCATAATTGTCCTGTATACATGAAGCACACCAAGATCTGTGGGAAGCAGAGAATCCTGGAGAAAATCCTAACAGGGTGAGCCAAGGACTCTAAGTAAGCTGCGTTGGCATGAACAGCACTGCTGAGGGATTTTAGAATTAAGGTCACTCAAAAACTGGACTGAGCAACCCTGCAAGGAACTGACATGAGAACAGAATGTCTGATGCTTTATGGCCAATCTAGTGTTCAAGGTCCTGCTAATCTCCATTTATGGAGCCCCCATAAGGTGCTAAGGTGCAAAGCTCTTGAATTGCACCTTAGTCTGTCACATGCTACATTGCCCCGCAAACACTCATAGAACATCCCCTTTCCCTACATAGAGAGAGAGACAGAGACAAAGACAGAGAGAGGCAGAGAGAGACAGAGACACAGACACAGACAGACAGAGACAGAGAATAACCAGACTCAGTCAGGGAAATGGTCATGTTAGCAAGATAAGTGTTTATTTGGCCCCCTTTCTGACTAATTTTACCTTCATAAATGTTGTTTTCCACTCTTGAGTCCCAAGACCTCATTGCTTTCTGAGCCTTCTCTCAAGAAAAGCAAACATTGGTCTATATCGATATTATCCTTTCACAGAAATTCATTCACTGATATGAGAAGAGATGTGACCTATGCCCTTCTCCATACCCAACACATCTTGCTTTGGGAAGGATGCTTTATCCCAAGGGGTGATTTTCTACAGACCGTCACAGCAATCTAGGAAGGCCACAACATGAAGAAATGGGTCTTTCTCCTTGGAAAGGTAGGCATGTGAAAAAGAGGTGCAGTGTAAATAAAACAAGTCTTCCAGGTGGGTCAGGAATCCAACTGGCATAGCAACGAGTGAAGAGCTTGAGTAGGTAGGTAGGAGATAGTGATAGGCAACTCATGATTAGGTGGTATAAAGTAATAAGGGTTTGAATACTACCTCCAATACTTTCTAGAAAATATATAAAATGTGGGAAATGTTATGTTTGTCCTTAAATTTATCTTGTACCTAGAAATGTTCTAATAATAAATATTTTAGTTATTTTTTGCAAAATAAGAAAGAAAAAGAAAAAGTCTATCTGTTGTCACTTAACACTGACTCCAAATGTTAATTATTATCTTTCAGTGTATTCTCTCTCCTTATATACGTCTTCAATGCTCTACATTCTTCCCTCTGATTCACCACTGCCATCACTGCCACCACCACCACCACCACTATCTCCACCTTCACATCATGATGATTGCTTGGCAACCAACGCATATCTCCAAGGTCCAGAATTTCTGCTGTCACAAACTACCTGGTGGCCAGGACATCCAGCAGAGTTAGGGAGCAGAGCTGCTTTAGAACCCATCTTGAATGAGGATTCTGGAGAGAACTGGTAAGATGACAGTAAGTGGAAGAGAAAAATGCTCTCAGAGCTGGGACTCAATGAATAGTTACAGAAGGGGGATGATAGAATGTACTATTTTTCAAAATATGTGCTGCTCTCCTTGACAAAGCGTTATCTTCTCTGCTTCTCTACCTAGTTGTGCAACTTTCATTGGCTAATGAAATGAATAGAAGTGGTCAGTTTTACTTCTGTGAAGAACTTCTGGGGGCTCATATGTGGCAATCCAGGTCTCCTCTTTGTTTTGTCTGTCACAATAACCAGTACTGATCTAGAATAAGCACTATCGCATTGACTTGGGTCCCAGAGGAGACAACAGGGATTTGAGTGACCCAGTAGTTCATTCTATCTATCTATCTATCTATCTATCATCTATTGACTTCTGTTGTTGTACACTATTATGATTTTGAGGTTGTTATCTTACCTCCACCCAGCCTGAACTATTATACTGTAATAATAGTATAGTGCCAGGAACGAGGTAATTCTAGCCATTGATGAGTAATATTTAAGGTATGTATATGTGTGAATATACATATAAGCTAAAACAATACACAGGAAAGAAAGATCAGTAGTAACATAGATGACAAATACTGGAAAAATAATCAAGTAAAAACAGGAAAATTAAAAATTTTATTTGGTTTGTCTGTAACTGTAATACTGATTACAGTCATTTTTGTGAACTACTTACCATTGGAGACTAATTTGCATGCAGCATAATAAAATTTTTGCATAGCATTAAAATTTGCACTTGATTAACTCTGTTGCTGGCTTTGATTACAATAACCTCTATATGTGTATATCATCTTTATAATTTGTTGTTCATGTAGCAATTTAAAATAACCTGTAAAAACATTTTTCTTAAAAGGATCAAATTAGGAAGCATACTATGGATGAGTCTATAGAACGAAAGGAAGTTGTGACACTGAGAAGTAGAAAATAAGAATCTGAGTAAACGAGGACCAACCTGCCCCTGGCCCAAACCATGTACACATTTATTTATTGCTCTGCATTTCCTCTAGGCTCAGTCATAGGCCTCTTATCACTCTAATCAATCTCACCTGTACTCATGGTTTTCCATAGCAGCAATTTATTACTGTCTTCAAAAAGTGTATCTTTCTCCTGTGCAGCCTCTATGAACTCTACACATATATATCCTGCTTCCTGTTCATCACTTCCACTTGGATGTCTCCAAGGTACCCCAAAGCCAACATAGTCAAGATCATAGCCATGGTCTTCTTCATAAGCTGGTTCTCTTTTCCCCCTCTTTCATTTCTTATTCCCAATTAGTCTTCAACTACCATTGACTTTACCCTCTAAATATTTTTATCCTATTGCCTTAGTTATAGCTATGTTTTCACCACCCTATCCAAGTTATCATCACCCCCAGTCTGAAGGGGGGGTGATGACTTGTCTCCCCACATCTACTATGTCCCCTCCAATTTATTGCCCATGTTGCAATTAGGATGATTTGTGTCAAAGTACAGATCTGTTTGTTTCATCTCATTGTTTAAAATCCTTAAGTTGATTCCCACTGCTCTTATGGTAAAGAGCAAAACATTAAGCATGGCATAAATCTACCTGCAGTGGATATCTGTTACATCCTGCACCCTCATCCCCCCTTTACTTTCAGAAATTCCTCTTTCCCATCTGGTGGGTTATCTGTCACTTAGCTCCATCCCTACACAGGTGGGACATGTGGCCCAACCTGGCTCCTCAGAGTCCTCCAGTGCTTAGATCAGAGATGGGCATTATATTCTGAGTCAGTGAGAGACCTATTCTGGCAATTAATATGAATCTTAGGAGATAAAGGACCCCGATCTTGTGAAATAAGAGCTCTTAAATTTGCCTTTAGGTTTGGTCTTTTCTGCTACGTGAAGAAAGTGTACTGAGAATAAAGCTAATGCAGAGGAAAAGTGAGTCAAGAGATGAAACAAAGAGACAGATGACTGGGGACATTTGTTTGAGCTGGTGCTGGAAGCCAGTGCCAGATTTTGGACTTCCTAGTTACATGAGTCAGTATATTCCTTTTAGATTTAGGCAAATTTAAATTGAGTTACTATCATAACTAAAAGATTCCCTTATAAGAGGGAATCTTATTCTTATCTCATCCTCTGTTCTATACCCATATCTCCTCCTTCATCTCTCACCAAGTTAATTTCTTCACAGCTTGGCTGAAACATTACATCTTTAGGAATGTGCCTCTTAATCTTCCAAACAAGATAAATTATTTGTGTTATGCTTGCTCACACTACTTGTTTCCACTGTAATTATATATTTATTTATATATTTATTTATACATTTATGTCTGTGATCCTTCTCTGTCTCCCCCATGTGACTCTAAATTTGGTGAAGGCACACTGGTTGGTGCCTTGCACAGTGCCTATAATAAATATTTGTTTAATGAATGAATGAAGAATAACAGTGTCAAATGCTGTGCTAAGTGCTTTTACATACATTATCACATTTAAACTTAAAATCTGGTGGCAAATGCTGCGATCTTTTTGCAAATGTGGAAACTAAGGTATGGATATGGTAAGAAACACTTTCCAATGAATATAAAGATAGAGAAATCCAGGACATAAAATAAAGTTTTGTTTCAAATGCAGAGTTCCTTTTCTTATGATGCCTTCTAGGGATCTCCTAAATGTCTATAAGCACTTTCTCCTTTCCCTACAAAATGCTTATCTTGACTCCAATTCCTGTAGTACTTTACTCTCTCTTTTTTACTTCAATTGGTGGTTTAGTAAGTTTAAATGTTCAGGAATATTTGCAGCCTTACCTGGAACATCTGAAACACACCCCTTTTATCACAGCAGCACTTTTAGGATCCAACAGAAAGAACATCTTCTAGAGCAATGGCTCTAGTTTTGGGGTTTAGAGAAAGGACCTGTCTTAAGATTCCCCATATTTTTCTATATTGACGAGTGACTTCCCTGTCTATTCCTAAACCATTCATGAGTAGAAGAAAGAAGTGAGAGAATTAGAGAGACTGGGGGAGGAGGGAGAGGACAGACCCACATAAGCCACTGAACTGGAATCCCTAGGGTCTTCAACACTTTAAAGCTTTTCCCCATTCACAGTGCCTCCAGCAGCCCAGCATTTTGGTAATAGCACACTGTAATGATCTTACAGCACTATGAGTTCAATGGCAGAAGTTCAAACCTTCTAAACTGATGGTGGGTAGTTCAGTGGACATTGGTATCTACTTGGTATATAGTAGTCAGAACTACAACAATAAATGTTTAGAATGAATGGCCGGGCTCAAAGAGACTACAGAAGAGGAAAAAGTATGAAGATTTTTGGGTATGCTATAAAGGCCTAAGGTAGCCCTATTCAAAGAAACCAGCCTTCAAATTCTTTGTTCAGATGGGTGACAAGATGAGGAGCTTTCACCAGAAGACAAATCAATGAACTGCTTCTTTCACTGAGGCAGTCTTTCTACAAAGAAAATGTCAGCTGAACCAAAGTGTGAATTGACATGCTTGACGCTTGTATAATCTTACGTCGTCTCAAATGGGTAACAAGTTCATTGACCAGCACTGGTCTCTAAGTGCACTTTGAGCAGCCGTGCCCTTGAAAAGTGGTTTAAAGTATATTAGAAGCAGTGGGAAGGCTTACACTATCCGAATGCACAAGTAACTTACCCAGAGATTCTGCTTCAGTGAGTTTGGGGTGACATCCAACATGCTATAGCATTTCTCCAGGTGATTCTACTGTGCAGTCAGGATCAAGAACCACTGGTCTCAGTAGTAACAGGACTGCAAGATGTGAATTCTGATGCTGTCCTTTGGTGAGACACTGAGAGCTAAGCATAGCTGACGTAGGTGATGGAACTTGTCTTTCCCCAAACTTCTTGCTTCTTGGATCTTTTATTAGCCATTTAGGGACAGGAAATAGAACTGAACCAAATTACAAAGGACAGGTAACAATCCGTGGAGGGAAGAAACACCTACAGGCTGTTTGGAACCTTAGGCTTTAAGAATTGTAAATTTAACAAGAGTGTTGATGGATGGGAATTCTCCCTCATTGCACAGGCAGAGAAAGCAGTTGAAGGACAAAAAAAAGTCATAATGGCTTCATTTACCCACCTCCTCCTCCATGGTAATTATCTGGGGAGGATGGAGCTATCACTGACATCAAAAGAGGGAAAAGTGAAGATTTGGGAGGTGAGGACTATAAATATGGCAGTGTGGAGAACAAGGGGAATCTGTCATCTATTTAAAATACCTAAGTTTGGAGTTGAGCCTGACAAATATGTAGTTCAGAGTTAATGAATGGACAGAGCAGACCTCCAGTTGTGCAGGCCATCCATCACTCTAGCCATACAAGCTTGCAAGGCACCAACCATTATTCAACTCACCCACTAAACGAGGCTGGAAATCACAGATAAACATCATAAACACTTGTAGTGCAATTGGAGCCTCTGCTTAGTACTGATAGCCCTTTAGACCCTGCCTTCCAGAAAACCTCATTTTGAAGACCAAACATCTCCTTTGCAGCAAGCACTTTGTTGCCCGGAGTCACTGCCAGGCTTCCTTCTCATCCCCAAAGGAAATATCATGCCTTTCTTGTTCATTGCAGACTCATCTACTGGCTTATGAAGGGTATTTTATATATGAGTATCTTAATATAGGTAGCATAGCATAATGGAAAATGTGTAGGGTTTAGACACTGGCCCTGTAATTCACTACGGGGATCTTACATAAATTAATTTACTTCTTTGAGCTTTGGTTTCCTCATATGCACGGGGTATCTCTTTAGGATTGTTGTAAAGATGAAATGTAAACTAAAGTCAGCTATTAAGCAAATGAATTTAGTAGGATGCAAGTAGGAGCAACTTATTTTCATGCCCTGTCATGCCCTTTCCCACTCCGCAGCGATGATCCAGGTAAATTTCATAGCTATTCTTGTCACTCCCGTCATTTAAGCAGTCTTACCTTAAGAAGTCCAGTCCAGTGGCTTACATCAAAACCTCAATCCTCATACAGTTTGAAGCCTTGCCCTTCTTCTGGATCAGACCCGACCAGTCTTTAGAAACCTGTCCTGCCCCCATCCTCAAATGCTCTGTGACTTCTGGATTCTTCAGGACTGTGATGAGGGAAGAAGGAAAAGGAAAAACAGTTTTGCTTAGTTATCTACCTTTGGGGCTTTCTGTGTCACAAACACTCAAGTGCGGGTGCTCTCTTGTGGGGTATCTTCTGGACTCTTTAGGGGACCAAAGAAAGCACAAAAATGAGGAAACGAATGGCATATGCATACCCTACATGACTGGTGCCTGGATTTAAGTAGAGCATGACAGGATTCTATAGATCTAGGAAGAACTTTTGCCTGCTCTTCACAGAAAAAGTTCTTAGGAAATACTTCAGATATACAAACGTACATTTGTTTTCTCTGTATTTGACACCCCCCTTTGTCAAAGCATACATATTTTTGTCTCTTTTACTATGGCAAAATGCATATAACATACAATTTACCATTTTAAATATGTAGGGGCGCAGTTCAGTGGTATAATGTATATTCACATTGCTGTGCAACCATCCCCACCACTCATCTCCAGAACTTTTTTAATCTTCCCAGCTGAAATTCCATACCCATGAACTACTAACTCCTCATCCTTCCCTCTCTCTTAGCCCCTGGTAAGTACCATTTTTCTCTCTTTCTCTGTGAATCTGACTGCTCTAGAGACCGCATAAGGGTGGAATCATATAGTATTTGTCCTTTTGTATCTGGCTTCTTCCACTTAGCATAACATTTGCAAGATTTATCCACGTTGCAATGTGTGTCAGAATTTCCTTCCTTTTCAAGGCTGAATAATATTCCATTATCGGTATATATCACATCCTGTTCATGCATTCATGTGTTGACGGCATTTGTGTCTTTACCACCTTACTTGTCTCTTAAATACCATTTCAGATAAAAAGTTCATGCCATAAGTATCATCAATTTTGGAGATGCTTTTTCAATGGAGGATTCCTCTTTCTCTGGCTCATCTCTTTCTACATTTTTATATACAGTGGGCAAACAGTGGGTAGTGATTTGACCCCTGTTCTCTGGCAACCGCTTATCTTCAGTGTACCTGCTCCCTAATCCCACTCTCAAGCCCAATCAACACTTGCTCGACCTGACCTTGGCCGGTCAAAACTGAAGTATGCAGATACTGGGCATTGAGAGCATGTCCTGTCCAGTTGAAAGGTGCATAGACACCTGAGTGTTGTGTTTGGAGTATGGAGTCGCTGTTCCTCAGGCTGTGCTCAGCTTCCCCCAGTAATTCTAAGGGGGTTTAATCCAGCCCAAATAAGCTTTTTCAGTTACACGCAAATCACTGGACTAATGTCACCTGTATTCTCTTTCTCACTTTCCCTTTCTCTGAAACTGTTTTCCTTCTCAGATTCATCTCTTTTTTTTAAATAAGAGAGGACCTTTTTAAAAATTTATTTTTAGCCCTGGCTAGTGTAGTTCAGTGGATTGAGCGTGGGCTGGGAACCAAAGGGTCCCGGTTCGATTCCCAGTCAGGGCACATGCCTGGGTTGCAGGCCAGGTCCCCAGTGAGGGCCATGTGAGAGGCAACCATACATTGCTGTTTCCCCCTCTCTTTCTCCCTCCCTTCTTCTCTCTCTAAAAATAAATAAAATATTTTAAAAAGTTTTATTTTTAGACAGAAGGGAAGGGAGGGAGAAAGAGAGGGAGAGAAACATCAGTGTGTGGTTGCCTTTTGCGTGTCCCCTACTGGGGACCTGGCCCGCCACCCAGGCACGTGTCCTGGACTGGGAATCACAAACTGGCATCCCTTTGGTTCTCAGGCTGGTGCTCAACCACTGAGCCACATGAGGCAGGGCTCAAATTCATCCTTCACTGGCAGATTTCAGCCAACCCCCCTAAAGGCAGAAAGGATCGTAAATTTCAAACTAGACTTTTAAAATTCAACTGACTGCTGTTTTCCACCTTGGCTCCCATGCAAGCCTGGGGTAATTTAAGCTTACTCCCTTGCCTCCAAAGCCAGGAGACAGCATATCCACTCGGCATTTATAGTGAAAAATACTAATGGTTCTCAGATGGTGGTATATAAAATCTTGGAGCAAATGTCAACAGACCGAGTGTATGATCAGCTTTCAGAAACCATAATTTTCTCACTTTTTCAGTAAGCAATGCCCCTGGAGCTCATGTTACCTACAAAAGCAGACCATGTGCATTCATGTCTTAGTGGCTGGGCATGTCCAACCCCAAAAGGTGTTTGGAGCTTTTATTTTCCTTTCTGTTCGTTAAATTTCATATTTCAGCTGCTTCTTTAATTTCAACTTTCTTTAGTTTGTGTGGAATTCATCTTTCTCTCCTGTTTCCTCTAATGGTTTAGTAGTTTAGGGCTTTTGTTCTTTCTTCTTCCTTTTTTCAATCCCTAGGAAGGATGTATCCAAAGACCAACACTCAGATTTAGCACTTCTCAAACAGAAAATGGAGGGTCCCTGGGCTGCGATCTCTCCTCGGCATTTTCTGTAACTGATGCAGTGGGCTCAGCACTCAGCTTCTTTCTCCACTCACTCCACTGCTCTTTTGCAGAAAATGCACCAAACAGCCGAGAATTAAGTCCCCCATTCTACCAGCCTGCAGTACTTTCCTTTATTGAAATGCTGTATTTACAAAGGCTGAAATGATGAAGATCTGCTTGTTAATTATAATGGTTCTACTTGCATTTACTGACCATCTGCTTTTGTCAGATATTTTACATGCCGGATCTGTAAGCCCTACCTGCAGGATAAAATTTATTTATCCCTGTTTATAGCTGAGGAAACTGAGGCTTGCAGAAGAGATTAATAGCTTTGCCTATAATCATACTGTTAGAAAGTAATGGGGCTAGGTTTTAAACTCAGAACTTCTAAGTTTAAGAATATACAGGTATGGCAAAAAAAAAAAAAAAAAGTGTGATTTTAAAAGGATTAGCTCTTTAAAAAAAAAATCTTAGAATTTCACACCAAATGGCCCAAGTAGGGAATGTGCTCACTCTCCATCATGTGGGTGCATCCTGGGACGTTGCGGGGCTCTCTGTCCCTCACTGCTCACCCACAGGCTGTCATTGAGCCTTGCCTACAGGGTCCGTGAGCTGAGACTGAATAGCATCCTGGCTGTGCCACTCACATGCCATGTGGGTTGGCCCACCGCCTGGTCTCTGATTGCTTGCAGGCCCCCACTGACTCCGTAAGCAGTATTGTCAGCCTCATTGCTATAGTCACTCCAAGTAGAAATTTAGACAGCTCCTTGTCATAAAATAATTGATCACAGAAAAGAATTAAATTCAGTGAATGACTTTGAGTTCTTGCAATAGCAAGGTGAGAAACAAATTCCCATTCTGTTTGGAAACAATCTCGTTTCTGTTGAAATTAAAAATGACATACATTCACAGCATTTGGGAGTCACGTGAGCTGACTCTCACGAAGAAAACATGACTCATCTTATATGAGTGTGGCATTTGCTATGAAGATGCCCTTCATGCAAACCCTCCAGGTTTGTCAAGCAGAGGAAGAGAGAACTGCCTGGGCAACTGTTTCAGCCAACACTCACCCAGGCTTTCTAGGTCCCTGATAACTTCCTAACGGGTATGCACTGGTTCTTTCTCTGCCTGACCTCCAAGACCTTTCTGGTGACCAATTGTTCTTCCTTAAAACTCTCCTCCAGGCGGTTTCTATAATAGTGCAATATCCTGAGGTCTTCCTCACTGTCTCTTCATGATGTCTTCTTTGTTCTTACACTTCCTACATGATATCATTCCCAAGGTTCTGTCCCAGGCCTCCTGGATTTCTTTGAACACATTGTACCCTCTGGCAAGCACATGGCCACCCACAGCCCAGAGCATCTCTGCCTGTGGTTACTGCAGGCCTCTGCCCTGAGGGCCAGGCCCCAACTCCCAGTCCCTGTCCCTGACTTTCCCAGTACGGCCTTTACCTGCTCTGAAATTCCTTTGTGTTCCTTTCCCTTTGTCTTGCTGGATGCTTGTTATTCCATGGCCCTTCCTGAGCCTGAGGCTAACCTGGCTGGCATCAACTGTCCAGTGCCTTTCTTTAGTTATCGTTTTCTTTTTGTTGCACTGGACGTTGTTCCAGAGTCAGAAGATGGGTCTCTCTCATTCTGTGTATTCATGTAGTTTCAAGCCATGGTTCCTCCTGGTCCCCCTCCTAGGCACGCATGAGAGGTGATATTCTTTAATTAGATGCTACACTCTTGTTCAATGTTGCAGTCTTATAATACTGAACACGCTGTCTTGCACATAGTAGATTCTTCATAAATAGTTCAATTCAATTAAACAAATACTCACTGAGTTGAATTGACGTTAGTATTTATTGCATCAGAGTAACACTAGATTCCAGAAAGAAATTTTTTAAAAAGTGGAAAATTTAAATTTATTACATTGATAAGAAATATGTCTTAAATGTCTGTGGAAGTTAATTTATTCATATAACATGGAGGAGCTTTGGGTTCTGTGCTTACCATGGGAGGATATAAGAATAAAGAGAAAACATGTTATAGTTTCTTCCGTTGGTATTTTTTCTCATTCATAAAAATGGTCTTTAAGCCTAAATTGAGTATACTCTAAGATTAAATTTACTGTGCAAAAACAATTCTCAGTAACTGTGTCCCCTTTTCCTCTGCAAGTGTCTTCTGGGCAAGCTCGGGCATTTTATATGACACAGTTTAGCAATTACAAGTTAGCTTTTTTTTTTTTTTTTTAATTTTCCTGAGTGAATCTGGTTTCCCATCAGCATCTGCATAATTAGAGAGAACTTATTTCCTGCTTTTTCACAGCCCAAGCCAGAGCTGGACCAAGATCCGCGCCCAGGCAGGCTAATAATTTGGCAGTCTTTCATACTGATATTCTCTAAACATTTAATGGAGGTGAGGATAAACTGATTTTCTATTAACATATATTGTATCCTGAAACAAATTCACTTATGAAATCATTTTCCCTGGCAGAAACAGAGTCAAATGTTGTGAAAAAACAATTCTATAAAAACACTTTTCTATACTTCTGTTTTCTTCTCAGCTCTCATTTGTGATTTCCTGAAGCAGATGTGCCTTTCTTGGAAGACATACTTAAGGATTTGAAATGTGTACAAAAATAAACCATTTGTTTTTGCTAAGTAGTTCTATGTCACTCATGATGCAGTTTTCAGATGTTGCTGATTCTGAGGGTTGATTGCAGGCAAATTTCAGTGGGCTGGTTTGGGGTGTAGCTGCTCTACGCAGCTTGCAAAAATGCTCAGCAGAGACACGTATGCCCTGGCGAAGAATATTATGTTTTTTAACTTCATTTTAGGACACTGCCTAGGTCGGCAGCAGTGGGACCAATTTACATTTCCCAGGTTATGTGGGATGCCATGTGTGGGAGCCTGAATTAAATGGTCCCATATTTCCAATACATTTCAATGGTGCTTTCATGTCCACGACAGATCGGCACCATCTGCAGAGGGCCTGCCTTGTGAATCCAGCTCTGACTTCATCCTGGGGCTCACTTCTGCATTTGTTTCTCCTTCTGGCCTGATGTCCTTATTCTTTCTACTTGTACTAAGTCTTTTATATTTTTCTATAATACATGATGCCTCCCTTATCTTCTTAAATATGTTAGCAGTACTGTCTTAAGACCCCATAGAAATTCCCTTCGGTGGAAAACCCCTTTTTAAGGTCTCTGTCCAGTCCCTATTTTGGAGTTTGCCCACCCACAGCCACTTCTGAGGTCACAAGACCCCTGCTTCTGGCCAGGACTAATTAAATTGGGTGCAGATCATAGACACCTACGTTCAGGGGGAACCACAGGTATGTTGGACAAACTGACGAGATTCTCCTTCAGAGAAATTTGGAATTACAGCACCAAGACAGAGATAGTGTTTTCATGGCAGACGCTCATGAAGAGCCACGTAAAGTCAGGACTGGTGTCCCCAAGGGGGGTCATGTGAAGCAGATGAAACCAAATGAAAAGAGGAGAAAGAGAACCAGAGAAAAGAAGAGAGGGAGGAGCCACATGATTCTGGAGAACACAGTGGCTTCTCTGACTTCTGAATTTAAGTGTGTCCCTGGCTAACCCCAATACACGTCATTTTGTCTTTAGGTGGTCCTGAGAAATATTGTCTTTAAAAATAACTTCCCCTTTTACTTAAATTGTTTTGAGATAATTTCTATTTCTTTCAACAAAATAGCCTTTAGCCAAAGCCCCTTTTTTTTCTTTCTGCCACTCTGGCTGGCTGCCTGAGAGTCTTCTGGGGCTCAGCCTTAGTTCTCCTCAGCAACTGCTCTGTGAGCGGCAGCAACGCGGCTCCCTGGGAACAATGTTGGAGATGAGGAGTCACTTGCCCACTTTATTAATCAGAGTGATTAGTGATAACTGCTTCAACAGACAATCCTCCCAAACTTAGTAGCTTACATCATAAGACGTATTTCTTATTCACATACAATCTGATGTGGGTTGGGTGGCCCCCCTCCATTCCATAGCTACGTCATCCAGAACAAGGGACCTATGTGGTTGCTAAAGTAGGAAAAAGGGAGTGAGTGACTCTTAATCGCCTTGGGCTGGGATTTACATATGCCACGGTGACTTATACTTACAGTCCATTGGCCACAACTCAGCATGAGACTTCACCTTAACTGTATGGAAGTCTGGGCAGCATAAAGGAGCACATGGAACACTGAGTGAGTACCAGCTGTCTATGCTGTACCCATGTTTGCCTACTACATCCAGTGGCCAGTTGGATGCTTTGACAATTGGCTATGAGGGAGCTTGGAGGGTGAGCCCCTATTCTGGGTTATGCAGTATGCTTCAGACAGTATAGAGGTTCGAGAAGACACTGGGGGAGTCTGTGAGGCCTAGGTAAGCACGTGGCCTCTCAAGGAGCCGGGCCACAGGCTGGCTGCATCAGCACTTCTTTACCAAACCTGGGGGAGGCTGACTGCCACTCTTTCAGGTTTACTCACTCGGGTCACCCCACATTTGCCCAGCTCCCAGTCACGCTCTCAGCACAAAACCTGTGCAGTAAAGGAACGACTACCAAGAAGACTTTTAAAATGAAGTTTAACAGAACTTGCACTTGGAAATGGTTGTTCATCAGAAAAGCTATATGGCAAATGATTAAGAACATGGGTTCTCGCTTCAGAATCCCCTGGTTGAAATTCCATTTCGGTCCTTTGCTAGCTGTGGGCCCTTAGGCAAGTCATGTTACCTCTGTGTATCTCAGTTTCTCATATACAAAACAAGGATAATAGCAGTACCTCCTAGATTTGTTGAGAGAATTAAATGGACTAATATAAGCAAAATGCTTGGAGTAATGCCTGAAACATGTCATGTGTTATGCATTATTGTTATTATTTAAAGTGGGGAAATTGGATGAAGAAATAAAAATACATATTTTTTTGTGTGTTCTTCAGAATAAAAAATAAAGTAGGTATGTTGGGAGTCTGTGCAGTTATTCCATGTCTGTGCCTTTGGCATGAAGTACACTGGGAAGTTCCTCTAAGCAGTTCTTTCAAATCCAAGTCAAGATCCTATAAGATCAAAACTGAAGGCATTGTTTATTCGTTTGACAACCTCCAGACTCAAGACTAACTAAACTGCTTTCCATGGTCTCAAAGCACTGCTCCACGCCCCCCTCCCCCTGCCAACCCCCCACAGCCTGTGCCTGCACCTGCTGCCTTTTCTCCAGTTACCGAGGGAGGAGTCTTTCTCCTGTCTGGGGTCACGTCTGGGGTCGTGCCTCCAGATCCCATTCCCTCTTATCTTCCCAAATGCTTTGCTTCTTCAACTCTCCTCACCTCTTGAACATTCAATTTCCCTTGACTGCTCATTCTTTCTTGTCAACAATAAAATGTTGTGTGATATTTTCTGTCTTAAAAAGTATATTTTCTCAACCAAACACTCCCTCTAGCTATTACTTTATTTCTCTGCTCTTCTTTGTTGCAAAAATTCTCATCAAACTGTCTATATTCTCTGTTGTCTACTTATTTTCATTTCATTTTTCTGCTCTAGTCAAGCTTTTACCCCCTCCCCCACCTCAGCACCACTGTTGCAAAGATCACTAAAGACCTTCATACCGTGAAATCCAATGGTGAATTCTCAATCCCCATCTTAGAAACATGTGACACAATGGATAAATTCCCTCTTTCCAGAAACACATTTTTCACTTGATTCCTAGGACATACTCTTTTGGTTTTCATCCTGTGTCACTGGAGATTCCTTTTCAGGAAGAAGCCTTTGAGCCACTTCCCTGGTGCCTTTGTTGAAATCCTCTCCACTTCCCCTAGACCATTCCAGTTTCACCTTTTCTTGGACCTTCCCTTCCTCCTTTCTTCTGGCTAACTCTCATTATTAATATCTCAATTTATTTTCCATTTTCTTTGTAAAACCTTCTCTAGGACAGGGATAAGTCCTGCTTCTACAGGATCAT
This sequence comes from Micronycteris hirsuta, assembly GCA_004026765.1. Taxonomy (NCBI): domain Eukaryota; kingdom Metazoa; phylum Chordata; class Mammalia; order Chiroptera; family Phyllostomidae; genus Micronycteris; species Micronycteris hirsuta. The sequence goes on along the minus strand of PVJI01007335.1, from coordinate 31,959 downwards.
GAAACACCATTTGCATCCTTCTCATCATGGCATTCACAACATTGCACCGCAGTTTTCTGTTTCTCCAGCTGGGCAGCCCACAAGCCAGGCCTTCCAGTGCTTGGCTGTACTTGTCCCTGAGCCACTTCGCCAGGCAGAGAAAAGAAGAGCTTCGTCTGTCTACTGTAGAGAGGAGACTGTCTTCCTTCTCACAGGATAGGAAGAGCTGCCTCCAGGGCCTCCTTTGTCTGTGGCCAAGGAACTTCTTTAAAAAAAAATTTTTTTTTATTAGAGAGGGAAAGGGAGAGAAGAGAGAGAGAGAAAAATATCAATGTGTGATTGCCTCTTTCATGCTCCCTACTTGGGGACCTGGCCCACAACCCAGGCATTTGCCCTGACTGGGAATTGAACTGGCAATCCTTTGATTCATAGGCTGGCACTCAGTCCACTGAGGCACACCAGCCAAGGCCCAAGTAACTTCTCTACAGGGACTGCCTGACTGGGCTCAGACTTCCAACCCCAGAGGAGGTTGGCTGGTCGGCCATCCTACAGTGACTGTCCTGGGAGAGCCTGCCTGCAAAGCTGTGGAGGGAAGGACGAGCCGCTGGGGTAGCAACCCTGCAGCTACCATACTGACTCAGATAAGAGCAGAAGGAAACTGCAGTCATTTTTTAGTCCGTCAGTTTTTCTATTATCCTCAAGACTGAGCATGAAATATTCATTATAACACATCCTTATTGATTCAACTGATGAAAATATATTGGTATTAATAACACAAAACTCTAAGGCACTGGGGATAATAAAATAATTGATTATGAGCATAACGTGTCTCAGAATATTTTTATGTGGTAGTTTCCATGCATTTCATTTCCATTAATTACTAAGCCAGCAAGTTGGTGATTTGGGCATTGCATCATCAAGCCATATAACCATTTTTATTTGGTACATATATGATTATTCAGAGGAATTAATTGGATTGGTTGTTAGCAATGGTTTAATTTGAGGCAAAAAATGAAAAATATCTGTTTGAAATGATAACTCACTGGTGAAAGCTGTGGAGCTAGGACTTCAAATGGCTCAAATATGGTCATTAAAAAGAATGTTTGGGAGGTGTTTTTAATATTGTGTCCCATTGGGAAGTTTCAAAGCAGAGTCTCCATTATTTTTTTCTGGGGTATAATTTAGGGCCTTGCCTTTCTATATTCAGATTGTTACGACAGGCATAGGAAAAGAGAACTTTTATTATGTATTGTACTCTCTGGCTACTCTTCTACCTTGAGAAACATATTTTGCTTGATCATTTCTTCAGTCCCAGTAACTGGATAAAAGGTTTTCAGCTTCTGAAAAGATTGATATCACTAAGATACATAATGTAAAAATACACCATTTTGTAATACATTATACAAAATAATAATAAAAATGATGGGAATTTAAAAAATCTGAACACTATTGACTGTCTCCTAATCAACTGTTCTCATTTTGCCATATTGTCTTCTGGATTTAGAATGTCATATATATTTGGAATACATATTTGGAATGGCATTCACAAAATGTGTGTTTTTTATTCTTTTATCAAATGTTTTTGTTTTTATATTAATTTTATAATGGCTGCATAACGTTTCATACAGTTCTGTAGTTGTCATTTCCATTCTCATCTTGTAAATAACACTGCAAAGGAAATATTCATGCTTATGTGTTTTTCATATACTTCACTCTTAACATTACTCTTTGCTCCTGGTGAGTAATTTTACTCGGTCTAATTGTAAAAATTTTTAAAAATCTCATAAAATACATTTTCAAATAACTTTTTAAGGCAGTTGAAAAATTTAAATTGCCCTTATGTCAGATACTAATTTTAAAATATTTTGATCAGGATTATGGATTTTCACTTAAAATTCTAGTGATATAGCATGTGAAAAACAATACTCTCTATTTGTATTTTGAGTAGTTTCAGAGACTATTTTTCTAAACTTTTGTTTAGAGATTGTGTTTCCTCTTGTGTGAATTGTCTTTTCATTTGTTTATTCACCCTTTGGGTCTAGATGCTCTTCTTGTCAATTTTTATGAGCCTTCTTGTTTGCTGCAAATATATGTTTAGTCTGTTGTTTTCTTCTGTATTTTAGTTATGTTAACTTTTTTATTGTATTGGGGCTTTAAATATTTATGCAATTGAATCTGTCGATTATTTTTCATTTATAATTGTCATTTCTCCAAAGCTAGAAATAATTTTCTTAATCCTATGGTCTGCTAGTTTTCTTTGATTAGAATTTTATATTTGCCTCTTTAATCATGTAGAATTTATTCTGATAGAAGGGTGAGATTATTTTACATTATGTACTTTTATTCTTACCTCAATTATTAAATACCGCAAGATTAATCTCACATGCCTTGTTGACAGTATTATAATTTTGAAGCTTATTCAATATTATGCACTGTTGAGTCAGGCAGGTTTCTAAGCACAAGTAAATGAAAAATAAGACTAGCACTATTTTAATCATTAAGCTAAGAGTTTAGGTAAGGAAAGAGGGCAGGGAACAGTTTATAATCAACAGCATTCTGGTATTTTAGGCCGACCACTGAGTCAGCGTCCTGGGAAACTAACCTCTGTTCTCTCCTTGTTCTCATTTCTTTCTTTTGTTTTGCCACTGTCATTTCTCTTACCTGTTTTGTTTGCTCTCTTTCTCTTGCGTGCTCTTTGACTTGCTTTCTCTTTCTCTCTCTCTTCTTCCATCCTTTCCAGTGTCTCTCGTTCCATCCCCTTCACTCTCCTCCCTTTCCTCTTCTTCAGTGTTTCTTCTTTCTTCCTCTAACTTCCCTCTCATCATCCATGCCTCCTCCAGAAAAAGAAAGTTTGTCTGTCTCTCTCTGTGGAGACCTAAATTTCTAACTCAATAACTATGCAGTCTTGAATTCGAGTCTTGGCTTTGTCATCATCAGTTGTATCAACGTGAGCAATTGCAGAAGGCCCTTACTCTGCACACTTCTGATTGCAAGAATTTAACAATATGGTTAGATAATACTAGTGCTTAAAAAAGACTGTTCAAATTTAAGTTTCCTCAGTATATTGACGTTAGTGATTGCATAACTTACAAATGTCACTCCTAGCTTCTCAGCCCACAAATCACAATGTAAATAACAGATAGGCATCATGAGCAGTGACCAACCATGTCCCTTCTTTCAAAGCCTGTGGGTGTTTGGTCACTAGGATACATCTCTTATTCAATTTACACACAGATAACAAAGGGTATTGTTGCGCTGTCTTCTTGTGTCCCAGTGATAAACTAACATGACTTTTACAAAACTCAATCATTAAAAGAGGACACTGACCAACGCAGATGAAAGTTCAGCCAAGAAACAAAAATGCTATAGTTGGATGTGAATTTTGAATGAGCATAAATGGAGCTTTGGAAGAAATAGCTGATCTGGGACTATTGACACTGCCAGTATTTGAGAGACTCCAGACCTGCAGCCTTAGGAACTTAGTGAGGGTGAATGGATGGACAGAAACAAAGAAAGTGGTTGTGACAAAAAGAATGTGGTGTCCTGGAGGAAGTGATGTCAGCAATAACATTTATACTAAAATAACTCTCAGAGTTATTTCATCACAAAGGAGCAAGGGATGAAAGTTGGATGTTCATTCAAGCATAGAAAAATAAGTGTGACAATTTCCAAAGTATGGAAAAGATGCTCTGAATATGTTAAATGACAAGAAGTAAGCAAGTGCTGCTAAAACTACTCTTGAGACTTTTCTTTGAAAAATAAAGCACTTTAATTTTCTTAAATTACAGTGTATTAAATATTAGTTTTACTCTTTTTTATTTCCTCATGTATTTATAACAGAGTAATAATTTTCTTAATTTTTTATATTATATTTGTAATAGAGTTCTTAATGCTTTGAGAAAAAAATTTAAGGTCACAAATAATAGTAAGGTTTTCTGTTGATAATTATAATTATTTTGTATGGTCATATTTACAGCCCTAATCTAGTGTGCAAAGTGGTGACTTACATATGAAAAGTCATATAAAATTAGAAAGGTTAACTCAGATGGTTGTGAGGGTTAAATGAGATAATGCATATAAAGTGCTTGTAGGACATGGAATATAGTAAGCTTCCCAAAAAAATAATGCTAATGCTAGTGTTATTATTAAATATTATCGATATAAATATGATTATAATAATTATTGCTATAACATTAATTTTGTACTGTAATTTTATAATAATATCATTACTATCAACAAACAAACAGAGCAACATTCTACAAGCTGGGTTTAATGAAACCTTTATTTATTAAGCCAAATAGCTTGTGAAAAAATCAGAATTAAATCATAAGACCTAACCATGAATTAGTAAAAAAATTAATTTTTTTTCTAGCTCTCAGGAAACTGCCCTCCCTCAACCTTAAGATACCTCACTCCAAAAACATTGCATTGTCAATCTTCATAATAAAGTGCTCAAACTAACTTCTTGGACTTGCTTGGAGTACTTCAGAAGTTCAAATCTTTTTTGTTCAACCTCTGGTATTTCATTTCTGTTTCTTTTTACACTTAGAAACACCAGTATGGAGGATCCCAGAAGTCATTATTGGAAGGGTAGAGAGTTGTGGTGGGTGGAAGTTTAATCGAATGACACTCTACAGTATTTCTACAGAAGCATATAATTATGTATAATTATCCTCTGGTTGAATTGTGTCGACCTATTTATAAAGACAGGAATGAATGAACCTGAAATAGAGGGAATTTCATTAAAATACATGTCTCTTGAGCCACTGTTATCAGACATTTTCCTTCTCACATTTTTCATAGCAACATATTGTTGATTTAATTGTTAATGCTTTCTTTACGTTAGTCTGAAACCACTACTTAGAAATAAAAAAACATCATTTTCACAAAGAAGAAAAAATATCAAGCATTTATAAAACTTCCATTTGGATTAAAACTGAGTAGTTTCTTCCCATTGCCTATGACCAAGTTCCAATGCCTAAGCACGCATTTTTGGGTACCACCTTGTACATCCAACCTCATCTGATACTCTGCCTGATCATCCAGCCACATTAATCTCCTTGTTCTCCAAACCATGTTCATTCCCAGCTCAGTGTTCTTACTGTTGCCTTCTCCTGGCTTCAAATGACCTTCCCTCTCTTCTCTGTTTAAATGATGCCCACTCTTCAAAGTCCAGATCAAGACGCATCTCCTAATCAGGTCTTCCCCAATGCTCCATTCCCTATCAATTTGGACTTTCTCTGACCTTCTATACTTCCTATGGTTCACCCTGGTGTCCTCTGATGCTGAGTTCCTTGGGGGCTGGCACTCTACTGTATATTTCCATTTAGTTTACTGCTAGTTGTGCACACAATGTCCTAGTGACTCCTTGAAGTCAGAGGCACTTTCCTGTCTGTTTCTGTATTCCACAGTGCCTAGCATATGGTTCAATAAGTAATTATGAAACAAATGAAAAACAGATATAATAAGGCATTTAAAAAATATCCTTCAACCTGATTTTTTTCCCTCCACATAAAGAAACATATCTGTCCTAATCGTTCTAAAAAAATTTATCCTTTGTCTTTTTTCACAGTATTTTGGAGATACAAATTTCTCAGAGGGATATGTTAGCAAGTGGGGGGACGATTACCTGGCGCATCACCGGTCCCTTTGTGTGGGCCTACGGAGGACTGGTATTCTCCTGAGCCAGGTTTATTGAGCCCCAAACCACGACATACCTAATTTTTATTTTAAATTACATTAAGATATTGTAATTTCAATTGAAATGTGAAAAATGTAATCTTTTGTTCTACACAACAAAAATAACTAGCTGAAATATATATGTTTTGTTTCTGAATTGACTATTTTGTTATAATGTAGACATAGCACAAACACTTTCTAATCCACTAATTTGACATGACATTACTATTCTAAAATTATGGTGGCCAAATGAACAGCATCAGTAAGTTGTAATGTCTTTTTAAATTAAATGTGTTTCTCTGTAAGTGCATGTGTGTAATATATATAACATATACATATATTTACATATGTTTTATACATATACATGTCTCCATTAACACAATATACTGTACAATTTCTCTTGAAAATACTACATACATTGATACAAATAAAAATAAACTACAAGGAAATATATCTAAACTTCTTAAGATGTTAGATATTCAGGAAAGGGTTAGCAGATAAATCAAGGCTTAAAAGTTCCAAAGTGGATCCCTAAGGGATCCATGGGTGTTGTCATTTGCACGCTCAGAGGAGAACAGGTAAGGGATATCTAGGGTAGAAGGCTCAGTCAGGTTCCATTTTTCAATCTTTCATACTTTAATAGGTTTAAATGGATATCAATAGGGAGAGGAGAGGCTCTTCAAAGTTTTCCTGAGTTAAATGTCTACATTAGTGGCATTTCATTTGATGGACCAGTAAAGTAAAACTATAATCAGATATGAATCTCACCATAAACTGTACTTTGTCCTAAGGATTTTCAGCTTGTCAATCAGTGAAAGCCCATTTAAATGATGACTGGCTGCCATTTCACACATATGTCAACCACAGCAGAATCATCCATTTGTGGCCCAGGCTTATGCCAGGGTGATTATACCATGTGTCTTTCTGGGTTATTGTCAAGGGTGTTGCCTTACTGGCTTGAGTATTCACTACATGCAGATCACAATGCTAGGATTACAGCGGTAACTCAAAAAGTAGAACTCTATATTTTTCTGCATTTAATCACAACAGAATGGAGGCAATATATCATACTGAAATAGAAAGCCCATCTTGATCAGAAAAAAAGGAAAAGGAAAAAACGTGTCTCAGTCTTCATTTTGTATGTTGGTAGTCTGTGCATATGAGTAGCTATGTTTCAGAAAGACAATGCCACTCTTCTAAGACACTTGTAGGACAGCCTTACAGAAATACACTCAGTATGTCTTTTTCTTTCTTTTCCCTTTTGCTTGGAGCTATTGGAAACGAGCACATCTGATTTACAAGGCCATTCCAGGTGCACAGAACACAAAGTCACAAGGTTTAGCATTTCTAGACGGTCTCTTGAGCGTGTTTCATGACACACTGCTAAGCTGCTTTGCAGGTCAAACTATCAATCACCCCTGCTATGACCATGCTCAGGTAGGACCAAACTGGAATTCTGACACAATCCCAGCAATTCTTGAGCCATTATGTGGCATGAATCTCTACTTATCTAAAGGAAATCCAACAGAGTTGAAACTCATTCACTTGGTGCATTGCAGTTCCCTAGCAAGTCAGCAGGAAACTGCTTATAACACTCTTCTCAAAAACTAATTATAATTCCGGGATAGCAGTGAATATTCTTACAGAGCATGAGAAATAACAGCAATAACCTTTCTAATTACACGTAAGACTAATGCACTGACTAAGGAAACCACTGGAAAGAATGGCTGTGTTGTTCTTGTGGCTATAGCTGCTTAGAGAGTAATCAAAGAACACGAGTCTCTTTGCTGGCACGACAGAACTGTTACAGAGCTTGAGGGAGGAGCACCCAGCCCAGGGGAAATTCTAAGTCTGGTGAAGCAGTCTTCAAATGGAAATAAACACCTAGGGTTTGAAGACTGGTAGTGTTCCAGGACTAAGTGGAGCCAGATGCCAATTCTAAGGTGGAGAACCTGGCAGAGAAGAGCCGTAGTTTTCAGCTGGTTCTCTGAGGCAAAGGTATATCTTGTTACCTTGAAATGTTTGTGGGAAAATTTAATTTTGCTGCAACTAAAGACATGTACAGTTTGGATATGTACAGAGTGCCTGTGCATTGGAACATTGAGTTAGGATGTTTGTATACCAAGAATAGAGAGGGCACGATATTTTCTGCCATATTCTAGTATTACTCAGGAATGTTTTCCCCTTTCTCTTACCTTACACAGTATCCTTGGACAACCTTCTCTAGGCCCATGGCTTCATTTAGCACCTAGGCACTAATGACTTCTTGGCAGGATTTGAATCATGATTCTACCGCTTACTACCTCAGTGATTAAGGAAAAGCTGCCTTATCTATAAAATAGGAATTACAATACAATATCTGCCTCACCGAGTTGATATGAGAATAAAATGGAGTAGGCGAAGTGCATACATATAGTTAAATCTAAATAAATATTAGCAAGTATTACTATTAGTAAACATGCTTCGCACTCAGTGCCCCCTCCTCAGTCTCAGACTGACCTATCCAACTGTCTGCTGGACATCTCCACTGGATATTATATATACACATCACTCAGCATCTCCAGTATTTAACTCATTACCTCCCTAAACCTTCTCTTCATGAATTCTCTGTCATTAGTTAATCACTCTATCACAAACCTGCAAGATATCTGAGGATCATTCACAATTTCACTCACCACATCCAATTAATCCTTAACTCTGACTCTGAACCCTCTTTCTGTCCCTTACTGTGACCACTTTGGCTCAGGATCCTCCTAACTCCCACATTACCACAGAGTTCTCCAAATTGGTTTTCTTATTTCAAGTCTCGTTCCCCTCAAATGCATGTGGACTATTGCCATTTTAACACAACTGAAAGACAGACCTGCCTTGCATATCCCTGTGCAAAACCTTCAGAAGATCCATATTTCCTACAAGATGAGGTCCAAATGGAGCACAGAGTATAAGGTCCTCTTCTTACTTCTCCAGGTTTTTCTTTCATTCTCTGCCACACACAATAGTTACATCCTTCTGCCTTCCCTTCTCTTACAATGAAGGTGTTTCTTTTCCCACATCCAGGGCTGGTCCCTCACTCTCTGCTCTGGAACCTGCCTTCTTCTTAGTCCTTACCCAACAACTATTCCCTTTCTATATTGTATATAAAATTTCTTTCTCTTCTCACTTATTCTCAGAACATTTAAATGTTCTAATGTATCTAAACTTCACTTACAGTTAAAGGGAATTCATGCATCTCACCTTGGGAAATGTAGGCCTAATGTTTCACGTCTAAGAGAGAAAAGACTCCCATGGAGCATAGGACAGCAAGCAGGCCCCATGTGTGTGACAGCGGAATTTCCTGTGGGAAATCAGGATAGTCTATTTCTTAGATTTAAAACTTGCTCTTGCTAAAAATCTCTCTCCTCTCTGAATCAAAAGAAGTTATGCTAATGCATGCCTACCTTCCTCAGATCAGTGTTGACAATCCTTTCAGGTTCCATCCAAGCCTATTGTCTTTCCATTTGCATATCTATCCTTTTGATGTGCCTTCTTGGGTGTCTACCACCTAATGTAAATCTACAATCCATGAATAGTTAATGAAGACCATTCTGATATAATGTGTCCGAGAAACAATAGTAAAAGCCTTGTGGCCTCTCTCAGAATGATAAGGGAGGAGTCGCATGGTCCAGGAATTTCTAGTCCATTATACTCTGTGTGAATTTATTTACAAGCCTGCCATGGCATACAAATTCTGCGGGCCGGAATTTGTGACATACAGTCCTATGTTTTCTCCTCAAAATGTATTTTCTGGGAGAAATGCCTACATGTGCAGTTTCTTCTAACTCATTTCCAAACCATCCCTCCTCTCAATTCAGCCTGGTTTCCTTCCTTACCAACTGAGAACCAGCCTTTCCTCATGCTGTGTTCAGTGGTCCTTGACTTCTTGGCACCACTTGAGGCTTTTGGCTATTCATTGCCTTTAAGAACTTGTTCATTACTGAACCTCTGTGGTACTCTGCTCTCCCACTTCCTCCTCAGGGTTTTATCCTTCTATTCTCTCCTCAGGGAGTCTCATTTTTGCCCACCACCTCAACAACCAGTTATTTATGTGCAGATGATTCCCAATCTCTGTCTACAACCCAGATCTCTCTCCTAACATGAGCCTGTACAACCAGTTACTGTATGGACATTTCTACTGAGATTCAACAGATACCTTTAACTCAACATGTCCCCAACTGAACTCATTGATGATCTGTTTTCCCAGCTTGAATGCCAAATTAATAAGAGCGAGGTCTTTAATATCCTTACTGCATTTTATCTTCATTAGAACAATGCTAGGAATTTTTAGTAAGCACACATCAACTGTTTGTTGAGTAAACAAAGCGTATTTTATTTCTGTGAATGACACCACACAGTTATCTAAGCAGAAAGTTCAGTTTCAATTTTGATTCCTGTATCCCCCTTGTTTTCAAAACACATCAAATCAGTTATCAGTTCACTGATTTTACTTTCTAAAGAATTTGCAGTCATATTTTCAGCTTGTTCCACTTGCTTGTTACATGAATTGTCAAATACAGTCAGTAGAGCAGTTATAACTCAGGCCCATCTCACCATTTGCAGACTGTCTGTATCTGCAGGTAAACAAACCCACTTTGTTTCTGATGATAATTCCGGAAGATCACATGGTACTTGATTCCAGCAGATTCTGAGCTGTGAAATAGCATTTCAATGTAGGAAGTAGTGACTATGCGATTTCTGAGAATGTAATTTAAACATGTAAAAAAAAATTAGTGTCAGGAAGTTCTTTCTTTAAATATAATAGGAGGTGTCCATGCCAAAATTTACAGTCATGTTTTTTGCCTGTAGTGGAAAGAGAGGATGGCCCAAATGACCTTTCATATTGTGCCACCAAACCCAGGGTTTCTCTTCAGATCTTTGGAGGCCGTATCAGAGAGGGTGCCAAAGAAAGCTTAGATTTATAAAAACAGTGGTTAATGTGTGTTAAGCATTTACCATGAATCAGAAAATGAGCTACTCTTTATTTGTTAACTCATATATTCTTGGAACGACCCTGTGAGTACAATTACCTCTGTCTCAGAAAGCTGGGGCAGAGAATGGTTTTGTAGACTACTAATGTGCACATCATTAGGAAGTGGCAGGCTGTCCCTTGAATCAGTCTGGAGCAGTCTAGCTCCAGAGTCTCTGCTTGGGCACTGCTATAAAGCTTTAATATATGATAAATTTATTCCAAAACATGTCATTAGTTTATTTTATACCCATTACTTGTTCTTTTAAACACAGAACTAGAAAATAAATCCAAGAGAAGGCAAGTAAGAGACTGATTTTGGAAGAGAGAATTGTTAGTAAAGTATTTCTTTAATAATCTACAAAACAAAGCATATTCACTGTTAATATGTCATGAATACTTAGATGCCAAGTGTTTTGTAAGGGTGATGAAACCAGTGGTAGATCAGTTTCCCATGTTAAGAAATCTATGCCCACCACACCGTTAATTTGTTTATATTTTATAAAAACACTTGGCTGAGGTTTTTTTTTTTCTGCTACATGTCATTGTTTAAGAGTCTAAAAGAATGTTGAGAGAAGTATCAAGGAGCAAATACATTACTTATACACGTCAGCGTTTATTTTAGAATCCCAGTACTGCCACTGGGGAGGGAAAAATGCCAATAACCCAAGTGACCCCGCCCCCTTACCCTACACATAAAGTCAATATGATTCCAAATACTGTATGATAAATCAAGAGCCAATCACACTAGTGTAATTATCTAGAATAAGATTGTATCATACCCTTTCTTATTAAAAAATATTTCTATGTCATCCGTAACCTGAAAGATAAAGTCCAATATCTTTGGTATGTTACTGATATTTAAGGTCATTTGTAATTCAGCATCAACCAACATTTGCAGCACCATCACCTCCCATTTTCCACAATTTCTGTTAAAATGTAGTACCTCATCCCCTTAAACATCTGTTACTCTGTGCCAATAAGCCATGTTTTCAGATTCCTTGCTTTTGCGTATACTGTTTCATTTACTTAAAGCTATGCTGTCCATTAAGGTAACCACTAGTTGAAATTTAATTATAAACTAATTAAGATTAATAAAATTAAACATGCACTTCCTGAGTCATATTATGCACATTTTCAAGTGCTCAATAGCTGAATGTATTGGATAATGCAGACAGAGAACATTTCATCATCATAGAAAGTTCTATTGGACAGCTTACTTTAAAGTACCTCAATTTCCTCACAACCCATAACTTCTAGACCCTTCAGAGTCTTACTCATTTTCAGGCTTCCACTCAAAATCACCCCCTTTGTGAAACCTTCTTTGATGTCTCCCTGGAAACTACCTCCAGTTGCATTTCTCTTATACCCCTGTTACACTGCGTATCAATTATATCAGTTGTGTTTGTGGTTGTTTCCCCCACTTGGTTAGAAACATGAGAGAAGGGATGTCATGTTCTCATCTTTATGTCCTCATCACAGTTTCTGAATTATAACTCTGACTTTTAGATGAATGAATAGTTTGGAACCGAAAACAAAGTTTTCTAACCTCAATTTATTTTTCTCTTTTGTTTTTCTAAAGAAGGAAAGAGAATGTTGTATAATATTTTCGTGTTCCATAGAAGATTGAAAAAAAGCATAAGGCCATCTTTCTAAGCCCTCTGTGAATCGGAGTTCATAAAGTATGATGGGCTCAGGAAACCTGAATTTATTACTGCCTGTAATTCTTCCTTGATCTCTGACAGGTGAATGTGGAGGTGGAATTGATGATGCTCACTAATTATACCTTCAACCCACATCCTTATATCAATGTGTCTTAACTTCTGCTTCACCCAAAACTCTGCAGTCCAACTTATATAGATTTGGGGGGAAAGGCACCTACGTACATGATACCAATTAATATTTGCATATGTCTTATTTCCTAGAAATTTTGCAGAAGAAAAAGGTTTAATTGTGTAGTTAATATGGAGCAATTTTAGAGCCATTAGTCTTTGAGACAACATAATTATGCTTTGAGGAAGCATAATCTTTGGCTGTTTCTATTCCAATAAAGTCATCAATAGAAACAGAAAAATATACTCATAAGGCAACAGAATATGCTTTAAAAGTTATGAAAAGAATAATTTCATGACCCTATGGCAGTTCAGCACAAGGAGACTCCAGAAAGCTTTAAATGAACTATGAAATTTTTTTCTAAACAGAAAAAAATCCATCTGGCATGCTTTCAGGGAGGTCCTTTGTCAGGCTAAGGGAAGTAAGATGGATTGGTGTAGCAGAAAGAAAAACAAGCTAAAGGGACAGGAAGACCAGTGTTCAAATGTCAACCCAGCCAATAAATAGACCTTCCTGAACCAGTTTTGTTGGGGAAAATTGGGTCTGGGTTATGGTCTGACAGGTTGAAAAATAAGACAGAGAACATTAAATTTCTCTGTTTAATTAATAAAGCAAGGAAAATTATACATTTCCAGGGATAAAAAATTTAGGTAAGATCAAACTCTAGTCTATTACCATTTACATCAGGATTACTGAGGGAGGGAGGTGACTATATTAGTTTCCTAGGGCTTTCATAACAAAGGATCAGAAACAGAGTAGCTTAAAGCAATAAACAGTTTCTCATAGTCCAGAAGCTGTAAGTCTGACATCAAGGTGTCAGCGGGGTCGTGCTTTCTCTTCCAGCTTCTGGTGGATCCTAGCAATCCCTGGCATTCCTTGGCTTACAACTGCATAACTCCAGTCTCTGCTTCTATCATCACCTGGTCTCAGTCCCTCTGTGTTATATTCCCTGCATGTGTCTATCTCTGGGTTTCTTTGCTTTTTCTTATGAGAATACCAGTTCACATTGGAGTAAAGGCCCACCCTGCTCCAGTATTTCCTTGTCTTAATTACATCTGCAAAGACCCTATTACCAGATAAGCTCACAGTGACAGGTAGAAGGAGTTAGCACTTACACATAATATTTTGGAGAAAAACAATTCAACCCACATAATGATTATTAAAAATTCACATCCCTGAGACCTATCTCAGACCTATTGAATGGCTCCCTGAGGTTTCTGATACAGCTTTCCATGCAACCATATATTTGAGAAAGCTGGTGAAGAAAAACAATGAAGGGCTGGGTTAGAAGTCAGTCTTGAAAAGGTATTTATTAAATGCATAGTTGGCAAACAGTATTATCTCTGTGCACAGTGCTAGATGTTTTCTACAAAATGTATGTATTTCCTTCCACTTATAAATTAATTCTCCATTTATTTAATTTAGTGAACATCTATAATGATAAGTGATGGGAATGCAGAAATAAATATAAGCTCCTTCCCTTAGAAAGCTAATTGTACTGAATATATAATATCCCACATGTAATAACTAAAAACACATCAATCTCCAAAACAGAGGACTTTTCCTTTGCAAACCACTAGCACATTGGAAACATTTTTATAAAAGTAAGTTAGACAAGTATTTCAAAGAGTTTGTGCTATATAAATTTTAGCTGTCAGAAAACCACAAGCAAATCATACAGTGAATGGACTATACTGCTACTATGGGAAGAATTCGATTGAAAATGAGTTGTCCTTTGGAACCTACCAACTGCAATCACACAGTAAATGCAAACTGATAATTCATCATTGGCATATTCATTTATGAACAATATCACATTCTACTTATATTGCCACTTGTGACTAGAATCTTACAGCATTTTTCTTAGTCAAATGTTCCCACTATCTCACTAGATTGGCAGAATATTTACATGTCTGTGACCCAGGAGGAATGACTGACACAGAGCAACATCAGCTTGAAAGCCAACAAAAGGAGTTCAAATCAGGTTATCTTGGTGTTGCTAAGACTTGATTTCACACAATCTAGAATTACAGAGCAAGAAGAATTCAGGTTATTAGCTAAAAACACTGTCACATTCAAACTCTGCAGAGATGTGGCTGCTTAAGAGCTGGTGAAAGGCAGTTTAGTTCATTTAATTTTTCTTACATAGGATATAACATGGTGCCACATACAACCGGGTGCTTAATAAAAGTCTGTTAGAAGGCAGGAGGCAAGATAACAGAAAAGTAAATGGAAGCCACACTTTCAGGACCAATCTGGAATTACAACTCAATCGTGGAGAAATCACCCAGAACAAACAACTGAACAATAGTGGGAGAGAAGCCTGAAAACCTCAGACAGACACAAGAATCATCTTCAGCACTGACTGGTAAGGAGTGTGGTGGAGACTTGAGAAGGCAGGCTGGCTGCCCACAGGTGGCAGTGCCAGAGGGATAATTAAGCAACTCGTTGGATCCTCATGAGAAGTGTGGAGTCTAAATCCGAAACTGGGATCCCAAGTCTAGAGCACCAGAGCCCAAAAGTCCACAGATAACAACTGGCAGCGAAAAGCAGCAGGGTTGCTCTGTGCCAGTGACAGATGCCTGGAGATGCAAAGAGCTGTTTAAAGGGCCAACACACAAATTTTCATTTGCAGCCACTTACTCAGGGCTCTGGCAAAGTTGGGGGGCAGAGTGGGCTGGAGAAGCCTGAGGAGAGACTGGGGACAGAGGCTTTGGGAGAGAACCGAGAGTAGCCACCAGAATCTTGGTACTGGGTCATTCCTCCAGATAGCAGCAGCCATCCTGCTAAGGCAGACCACTCCCCTCCAAGCCACAGATAGTTGATACCTGGCAGTCTTGGAGCAGGTTACCTAATGTCAGATTGGGTCAACATCAGACATCCCCAGAGGCAGATCCTGGAAAAACAGTGGTAAATACTAGAGTCTACCGAGTTGAAATCCACTGTGGCCTTCCCCATGGTTAGCAATGTTTTCTTTCCTGCATAGCTTTTTAACATTCATTCCTTGTCCAGCAAGATTGTGCATTTTAAGTTACTAGATTTTATACTGTAGTGTATTCCTCTCCTTTCTTATAATAGTCTTAATCTGTTTACACCCCTATTAATACTTCATTTGCTGTTGATACTGGGATTGCAGAGGGACATATTTTTGCAGATGTGGGTTTGTTCCTCTGGGCTTTGTGATTTTGTTCTGGCAGCACCTGCACAACAGCATACAAGATGTGGTGGAAAGAGTGACCCTCAGTCAACCAGGTTGAGAGAAAGACCTACCAAAGAAAGACCCAACAACAATCAAATCCAGTTATATCCAGAGAACCCACATAAATGACATAAAGGGCATCCCAACAACATCATGTTCAGGAGATCAAGGAGATTATACCACTGAAACTCACAGTTCTCCTGCCATAGAAGTTCACACCACAAACTCAGGGAGTCAAAACAGATCAATTGAAAAAGCAGAGGCAAACCATAGGAGTTTTACAAATTGGGAAGACAAAGAAACAACCCCCAAATGAAAGGAAAGGAGGAATCCTCAGAAAGAATGCTAAATTAAATAGAGGCAAGTCAACTATCAGATATTGAGTTCAAAACAATTGTTAGAAGGAAACTCAATGAGCTCACTGACAATTACCAAGATCTACAGGGAAACTATGAGGAACTTACTGAAAACTATATGAGCATGTAAAAGGACATAGAAGCTATCAACAAGAGTAAGAGGAAATGAATTTCTGAACTGAAAAACACAGAAGAAGGAATCAAAAGTAGCCTAGATGAAGCAGAAAATCGATCAGTAAGCTGGAGGGCAAGATAAAAAAAGACTTCAAGAAAGAGCAAGAAAATAAAAAATGACTCAAAAAGAATGAAAAGGGATTAAGGGAAATGCAGGACAACATGAAACATAATCATATACATATATCTGACATAAAGATATCAGATGGAGAAGAAGAGGAGCATAGAAAACCTGTTTGAAAAAGTAATGATGGAAAACTTCCTTAATTTGATGAAAGAAAAAGCCAAACAAATCCAGGAAGTAGAGAGGGTCTCAGTCAAGAGGCACCCAAAGAGGCCCACTTCAAGACATCTAATTAAAATGGCAAAATTCCAAGACAAAGAGAGAATCTTACAGGCAGCAAGGGAGAAACTAGGGAAGCCCAGTAAGGCTAGCAGCTGACTTCTCAACAGAAACACTACATGCCATAAGGGAATGGCAAGAAATATTCCAAGCAATGAAAATGAAAGGCCTGCAATCAAGACTACTCTACCCAGCAAGCCTCTCATTTAAAATGGAAGGTGAAATAAAGAGTTTCCCAGACAAAAGAAGGCTCAAAGTATACACATCCACCAAATCAGCATTGCAAGATATGCTAAAGGGACTGCTTTAAGAAAAGGAAGAAAAAGAGTGAGAAAGAAAATCACAGGTATGAAGGGAGTAGAATGGCAATGAATAAGTACCTATAAATGCTCCAATCAAAAGACATAGTGTAGCTGAATGGAAAAGAAAACATGACCTGTATATATACTGCCTACAAGAGACCCACCTCAGAACAAAATACCTACACAGACTGAAAGTAAAGGATTGAAAAAAATATTACAAGCAAATAGATATTCCAAGGAAAAAAGAGCTGGGGTAGCAATACTTATACAGACAAAACAGACCTCAAAACAAAAGCCATGAAAACTGATGCAGAAGGACACTTCATAATACTCAAGGGAAGAAGACATAAATAAACATTGTAAATATATATGCACCCAACACAGAAGCACCAGAATATACAAGGAAAATCTTGTAGGACCTCAAGAAAGATATAGATAGCAACCCACTTTACTAGGGGGTTTTAAATCCCACTGTGAAAAATGGATAGATCTTCCAAACAAAATATCAACAAGGATATTATGGCATTGAACAACGCCCTAGAACAAATGGATTTGACTGATATGTATATAGAACCTTTCATCCCAAAGAAGCAAAATACACATTCTTTTCAAATGCACATGGAATATTTTCAAAGGTAGATCACATGATAAGACACAAAACAAGCCTCAACAAATTCAAGAAAATTGAAATCATGTCAAATATTTTCTCTGACCACAAGGGCCTGAAACTAGAAACCAACCTCAAGGAAAAAAACTCAAAACACTCAAATTTGTGGAGATTGAATAGCATACTATTAAACAATGAATGAGTTAACAATGAGATCAATGAAGAAATAAAAAACTTTCTGGAAACAAATGAAAATGAACTCACAACAGTTCAATACTTACAGGACACAGTGAAGGCAGTCCTGAGAGAGAAGTTCATAGCGATACAGGCCTATCTAAATAAGATAGAAACATTTCAAATAAAAGACCTAACCCTACATCTACAAGAATGGGAGAAACAACAACAAACAAAGCCCAGAATGAGTAGAAGGAAGGAAATAACCAAGATCAGAGCAGAATTAAACGACATAAAGATTATAAGAACAATTCTAAAAATCAATAAATCCAGAAGCTGGTCTTTGAAAAGATAAATAAAATCAACAAACCTTTAAGCAGACTCATCAAGAAAAAAAGAGGAGTCAAATAAAATCAGAAATGAAAGAGGAGAGATTACAATTGATACCACAGAAATACACAGAATGGTAAGAAATTACTATGAAGAACTATATGCCAAGAAATGTGAAATCCTGGGTGAAATGGACAAACTACTAGAAAAATATAATCTTCCAAATTTGAATGAAGAAGAAGCAGAAAAACTGAACAGACTGATAACAGCTGGCAAAATCAAAGTACTAATCAAAAAACTCACAGCACACAAAAGCCCTGGACTGGATGGTTTCACAGAAGAGTTTTACAAAATGTTTAAGGGAGAGCTGACCCTTATCCTTTACAGACTATTCCAGAATCCAAGAGGGAAGACTCCCAAACTCTTTTTATGAAGCCAACATCATCCTAATCCCAAAACCAGATAAGGGCACAAGAAAGAAAGAAAACTACATGCCAATATCGCTGATGAATAGAGATGCTAAAATTCTCAACAAAATATTGGCAAACCACATCCATCAATAAATTAAAAGGACCATACACCATGATCAAGTGAAATTCATCCCAGGGTTGCAAGGAAGGCACAATATTCACAAATCAATAAATGTAATACATGACATAAATAAAAGGAAAGACAAAAATCACATGATCATATCAATAGATGTGGAAAAACATTTGATAAGTTATAGCACCGATTTGTGATAAAAACACTCAGCCAAGTGGGAGTAGAGGGGGCATACCTCAACATAATAATGGCCATATATGAGAGATCTACAGCCAACATCATACTCAATGGGCAAAAATTAAAAGGTTTCCCACTAAGATCAGGAACCAGACAAGGAAGGCTGCTTTCACCACTTCTATTCAACATAGCATTGGAAGTCCTAGCCACAGTGATCCAAACAGAAAGAAATATAAGGCATCCAAATTGGAAAGGTGGAAGCCAAACTGGCATTGTTTGCAGATGATAGTGCACATAGAAAATCCTATAGTCTCCATCAAAAGCTACTCAACCTAATAAGTAAATTTGGCAAAAGAGTGGGATACAAAGTCAATGTTCAGAAATCAAAAGCATTTTTGTAAACCAACAATGAAATATCAGAAATAGAAATCAGAAAAAAAATCCAATTTGCTATAGCAACAAGAAAAATAAAGTATCTAGGCATAAACCTACCCAAGGAGGTAAAAGATCTGTACTCGGAAAACTACACACCACAGAGGAAAGAAATTAAGGAAGATACAAATAAATGGAAGCATATACCATGCTCATGGATTGGAAGAATTAACATCATCAAAATGTCCATACTACCCAAAGCTATTTATGGATTCAACGCAATCCCTATTAAAATACCAATGACATATTGGGCAGATATAGAACAAACATTTTAAAAAATTATATGGAACCATAAATGATCCCGAATAACCACAGCAATTTTGAGAAAGAAGAACAAAGTAGGAGGGGTCACAATACCAGATATCAAACTATATTATAAGGCCACAGTAATCGAAGCAGTCTGGTACTGGCATAAGAACAGACACATAGACCAATGGAACAGACTAGAGAGCCCAGAAATAAACCCAAGGCTCTATGGTCAATTAATATTCAACAAAGGGGACAGAAACATAAAATGGAGTAAAAATAGCCTCTTTAAAAATGGTTTTGGGAGATCTGGTCAGCTATATGCAAAAAAAAAAAAAAAAAAGAAACTCAACCACCAACTTACACCATACACAAAAATAAATTCACGGTGGATAAAAGACTTAAATATAACGTAAAAGTCCTAGAGGAGAAGATAGGCAGGAAAATCTCAGATATTCCATGCAGCAATATTTTCACTGATATGTCCTCCTAGATCAAAGGACATAAAGGAAAGAATAAATGGGATTTCATCAAAATAAAAAGCTTTTGTATGGCTAAAGAAAACATCAACAAAAAGAATAGGGAACCAACTGTATGGGAAAATATATTTGCAAATGATACCTTGGATAAGGGTTGATCTCCAAAATATATAAAGAAATGACTGCACTCCAGGAAAACAAACAATCCAATTAAAAAATGGGTAAAGGATCAAACAAACATTTCTCCAAGGAGGACATCTGAGGGCCCAAAGACATATGAAAGGATGCTCAGCATCACTAGCCATCAGACAGAAGCAAATTAAAACCACAATGAGATACCACTTCACACCAGTTAGAATTGCCATCATAACCAAATCAACAAACAGCAAGTGCTGGTGAGGTTGTGAAGAAAAGGGAACCCTAGTACACTGTTGGTGAAAATGCAGACTGGTGCAACCATTGTGGAAAACAGTATAAAATTTCTTCAGAAAACTAAAAATGGAACTGCCTTTTGACCTGGCAATTCCACCGATGGGATTATTTCCTAAGAACCATGAAACATCAATCCAAAAGAATCTACGCACTCCACTGTTCATAGCAGCACCATTTATGATAGCCAAGTGCTGAAAGCAACCTAAATGCCCACCAGTAAATGAGTAGATAAGAAAACTGGTACATTTACTAAATGGAATCCTACACAGCAGGAAGAAAGAAGGAGCTCCTACCCTTTCAAACAGCATGGATAGATCTGTTTAGCATTATGCTAAGTGAAATAAGCCAGGTGGTGAAAGACAAATACCATATGATCTCACCTGTAAGTGGAACCTAATCAACAAAACAAACAAGCAAGTGGAATATAACCAGAGACACTGAAATAAAGAACAAACTGACAGTGATGAAAAGGGATCAGGGAGAGGGTTAATGGGGGAAAGAAGTCAAGGAACATGTATAAAGGACACATGGACAAAGTGAAAGGGCAGTAGGATTGAGGGTAGGAGGTGGGGATTGCTGTAGTAGGTGTGAGTGGTTGTGGAAAAATGGAGACAATTGTACTTGAACAACAATAAAATAAAAAGAGAGAATAAGGAAAAAAAGAAGAAGAGAATACCATTAGCTTTATTAGGTGAATGAAGTCTGGTTTAGGGCATTCCATAAATAAAGACATGACTTACATCACATAAATTGACTGATATATAATCTGATTATCCACTTGGTAAGTAATGTTTACCTGGTGTAACTGTCGTTTTAAATGTGATTTTTTTTCTCATTCCTCCACAGAAGGTGGTTGAGAGTAATCTTCCTCATGAACAGCACTCTTAAAAGGTCTTTGCTGTTGCCAAGATCAGGGACAGCAAACTCCCGCCCTGGGTTTTGCGCAGTTCTTATCTCTGGGTCAGTACTTCTGTGGATGTGGCTGCTGTGGTCCAAATGTACAAACTCTTTCCTTATTCTTTGGTTTCAGGACCACTCAAATCCCTAGTTCACAATGGTGTCATACTTACTGCCTGACATAGATTGAAACATGTATTTTGTAGTACTTATTATTTTGAAATAGAAATTCACTGATATATTTTTAAAAATCAATAATATGCCCTAGTTATGCTCTGGCTGGTATGGTTCAGTTGGTTGGGTGCCATTCTTCAAACAAAAGGGTTGCCAATTCGATTCCCATTCAGGGCACATACCTGTGTTACAGGTTCAGTTCCAGGTCAAGGCACATAAGGAAAGAACCAGTCAATATTTCTCTCTCATATAGATGTTTCTCTCCCTCTTTTTCTCCCTCCCTTCCTCTCTCTCTAAAATCAAAATTTAAAATTTAAAAATAAATTTATTTAAAAATAATATATCTAGTTAAAAGAGAACCGAAAGGACACAAAAGTAAATATAATTAAATTTATTATAAAACAATACATTTCAGTATGTAAATGTGAGAGGATGACTACACTATGAGGCAGGCAGATGCCTTTGCAAGAAGAATTGTTGTTAATGCAACAGCTATAAATGTACTTCAATACAAGTTTCTTGCATTGGTTACTCAAATACTGTGAGTGCCATTGTCATCAGTGACACAATTCTCTCAAGTGAGGAAAAACTCTTGGAATGGTTCCAAATGAAAAACAATGTAGTCTTCTCAGTCACATGATCATTGCACTATTGGAAATTCAGCATATATTTAAAGAAACTGTACAAAAATACTGTGGATGTATACATACTACAAAGTTAAATTCTAAGCTTAGAAAATTATCAACTCTTTTTACTTT
Source organism: Micronycteris hirsuta (assembly GCA_004026765.1). Lineage (NCBI taxonomy): Eukaryota > Metazoa > Chordata > Mammalia > Chiroptera > Phyllostomidae > Micronycteris > Micronycteris hirsuta. The sequence continues at coordinate 9,843 of PVJI01007335.1, read as the reverse complement.
TATGAATATCTAATAGGACATCCAAAGTCATGAAAACAGGACAAAGGTAGAAAATGAGGTAATACGTTTTTATATGGGACTGTTCTACGCCTTGCAGACTGTCTAGTTCTCCAGGCTTCTATTCACTGAATACCTTTAGGACTCCTTAATAATTTCATAACCAAAATATCTCTACAAATTTTCAAATATTATCCTTTTGGGAATTACTGTTTTGAGAAGACAAAAATTTATATCAATATTAACCAAAAAGTAATAAAGAGCAGAGAATCCTGGGAAAATGGCAGTAGAAGTAGAATTATTTTTTAACTTCTCTAAATTAACCCTTAAAAGTAGACAGAGCCATTAAGTAAAACAATGTAGACAAAGAACACTATCAAAAATAAAATGGGGAGGAGGGAAATGAAATGGAGAAGGAGGATGGGAACACCATATGAGAAGTAGAATAAGATAGCTGATTGCTTTATAGATGTTAACCTAAAGTAAAAGAATATTGCTTCAAATCAGATTTTGGAGAACAATGAAGGGAAAGCAAAAAGGGGTTGCAACTCAGTTTCAGTGTATTCATAGTGGTGAATATAACAAAAAAGGGCTTAAGATGGTGAGTAAAAATATTAGTATAAAAGTAAACATTGGGATAAAATGCAAACTCTTCTAATTACCAAATATATACTTAAGAAAAAGAGGAAATAATAGAGCATCTAATGAAAATGTTGAGCTAATTGGATATATATACATATATATGAAAAATAAATTTGGGGACTTCCAGCCAAGATGGAGGCATAGGTAGACACACCATGCCTCCTCGGCACAACCAAAAGACAAAAAACAACAATTTAAAAAACAAAACCAGCCAGAACTGACAGAAAATCTAACTGAGTGGAAGTCCGACAACCTAGGAGTTAAAGAAGACACATTCATCCAGACCAGTAAGCGAGGCGGAGAGCTCCTGGCAAGAGGGCAGTTTGTAGAGTGGTACCGGCAATGCTGCAGCATACCAGAGAGACTCGTGGCAGGTGCGCTTGGCGCGCACTCAGGGAAACCCGCGTCTGGCCCACCCCAACCCAGCAGGGCCAAGACTGGTGGACTGGGCAGTCCCTCATTCGCACACAGATAAACTGGGAGAAAAAGCTGGGGAGTGGAGCAGACCAGCAACCCACCATTGCAGGGAAATAAAGCCTCAAACCACCGATTGAAAACACCTGTGGGGGTTGAGGCGGCAGCAGGAGGAACTCCCCACCTCACAGGAGAGTTCGTTGGGGAGACCCACAGGGACTTGGAACTGTGCAGGGCCAACCACCCACCCCGGAGCTAGCACAGAAGGACCTAACTTGCTTGTGGGTAGTGGGGGAAGTTCAGAGAGTGAAGCAAGCACCATTGTTCATTCAGGCTCTGATCCCACAGGCAGTGTCACAACACAATGACATGGGTTACCCTGCCCTGGTGAACACCTAAGGCTCTGCCCCTTAAAGTAACAGGTGTACCAAGAAAAAAAAATGGCCCAAATGAAAGAACACATCAAAGTTCCATAAAAAATACAACTAAGTGACGAAGAGATAGCCAATCTATCAGATGCACAGTTCAAAACACTGGTAATCAGGATGCTCACAGGATTGGTTAAAATTGGGTCGCAATTGGATGAACAAATGAAGGATACGCTAAAGGAAATAAGGGGAAATGTGCAGGGAACCAATACGGATGAGAAGGAAACTGGGACTCAGATCAACGGAGTGGACCAGAAGAAAGAAAAAAAAAACATTCAACTAGAAAAGAATGAAGAAACAAGAATTCAAAAAAAATGAGGAGAGGCTTAGGAACCTCTGGGACATCTTTAAACATCCCAACATCTGAGTCATGGGTGTCAGAAGGAGAAGAGGAAGACCAAGGGATTGAAAACTTATTTGAATAAATAATGAAGGAAAACTTCTGCAAGCTGGTGAAGGAAATAGACTTTCAGGAAGTCCAGGAAGCTCAGAGAGTCCCAAAGAAGTTGGACCCAAAGAGAAACACACCAAGGCACATCATAATTACATTATCCAAGATTAAAAATAAGGAGAGAATCTTAGAAGTAGCAAGAGAAAAGGAGACAGTTACCTACAAAGGAATTCTCATAAGACTGTCAGCTGATTTCTCAAAAGAAACCTTGCAGGCAAGAAGGAGCTGGAAAGAAGTATACCAAGTCATGAAAGGCAAGACCTTACATTCAAGAATACTCTATCCAGCAAAATTTTCATTTAGAATGGAAGGGCAGATAAAGTGCTTCTCAGATAAGGTCAAGTTCAAGGAGTTCATCATCACAAGACTTTATTATATGAAATGTTAAAGGGATTTATATAAGGCATGCAGGGATATCAACAGGGGAGTGGGAGGGGGAAAGACGAGAAAAAAGTGCAGAGAATAAGTAGCATAAGCAGTAGGCAAAAAATAGACAGGGGGAGGTTAAGAATAGTATAGGAAATATAGAAGCCAAAGAACTTATGTGTATGACCCATGGACAAAAATTAAAGGGTGGGGAGTGGGGGGGTGGAGCTGAGGGGAATAAAGGGGAAATGGGACAACTGTAATAGCATAATCAATAAAATATATTAAAAAATAAAATAGAAAACAAATAAAATAATTTGGACCCATCTCTCATATCATTAAAAAGGACAAATACCAAAAGGACTTGAAATTTAACATTAAAAAAATAGAATCCATACAAGTATTAGAATTACCATGAATGAATTCCTTTATAATTCAGAGATAGGGAAAATCTTTCCACCATATTTCAAAATTCAGTAGTAATTAGAGAAGAAAGACATAAATTTAATTATATTAAAAATTTAGCTTGGCAAAAATACACGCACACAGAAAGAAAAATAAAAACTACTGTAAACAAAGGAAACATACAAATAACAAATTGGGAAAAAGTAGTTTTAATTGTATAACATAAACAAAGGGTTAAAATATTTAATATAAAATTCTAAATATACAGCCCTGGCTGGTGTGGCTCAGTGGATTGAGTGCGGGCTGGGAACCAGAGGGTCCCGGTTCAATTCCCCATCAGGGCACATGCCTGGGTTGTGGGCCGGGTCCCCAGTGAGGGCCATATGAGAGGCAACCATACATTGCTGTTTCTCTCCCTCTCTGTCTCCCTCCCTTCCCCTCTCTCTAAAATAAATAAATAAAATCTTAAAAAAATTCTAAATATACAGAAAAACTTAATATTTAAAAATAGTTTCTAAAAATAGAGAACAGAAAAATAAAAAATAAAAATAAAAATAGAGAACACAAAGGTTGTCAATTCTATAGAAAAAAATGGCTAGAGAAATGAACAAAGTTCAAAGAAATATATCAAATTTTCTTAACCAAATGAAAGGTGGTCAACCACCCATCATAAAATACCATTTATTATCTATTAGACTGGTTAGCATTTAAAAATTAGACAACATAATCCTTCAGCATGAATATAACAAAATAAACAGTCAATATTTTAGTGGGAAGGGAAGGTTCTTATACAAACCCTATGAAGGGGAATTTGTCAATACCAAGCAAAATAACTAATGCATTTACACTTTATCCCAGCAAACAAACTTATGAAAATTTATTCTGAAGATATTCTGGACATACATGAAAAGATATATGACCAAGGCTAGTCATTGCACAATAATTTGTTATAGCCAAAGACTGGAAATAGCAGAAATGTCTATAAGGAGAGACAAAAGATTATGGCAATCCACCTAAAGGAGTTCTACGCAGCTGGAAAAGAATTAGAAAAGCCCATTTATTACTATAAAACATTTTTCAGAATATAGAGTTATGTGAGAAAAGGACAAGATACTTGTATATGCATAATCTGATGAAAGAGGAAATATAAGTGTGTTTTATTGAAAAAAAACGATAAAATATATAACGAAGTTTACTTATAGAGGAAAAGAGGATAGAGTGGAAGGGACAGGGCTAAAAATATAGACTTATTTGAATACTTTGCATTGTAGATTTGACTTTGGAACTGTTAGTATATTATGTATAATTACAAAACAAATTTTCAAAAACCTATCTCTAAGAATTTCCAGTAAATTGTATAGTTGGTGGTATAACCATACATAGAAGAACTATTCTAAGTGAATTTGAAGCACAATTATTTGCATGGCATAAAACCTAAGGGAAAAAAATTAGAGGAAAATAACGAAAGTGTTTACAGTAACTATATTTTTGGTGGTATTATTCTGAGATTAGCATCTTTGTATTATAAAATTTAAAAAATGAGTGAGTATTATTACACTTATATTTTAAAATTTTTTACTGTTGTTCAACTGCAGTTGTTCCCATTTCTCCCCCATTGTTCTCTCCTGCCCTGCTAACCCCCACTCCCCACATACAATTTGCCTCACACCCCCATTGTCCTTATCCATGTGTCCTTTATGCATGTTCCTTGACTTGACCCTTTCCCCCATTAACCCTCTCCCTGACCCATTTTTGTCACTGTCAGTTTGTTCTTTATTTCAGTGTCTCTGATTATATTTCACTTGCTTGTTTGTTTTGTTGATTATGTTCCACTTACAGGTGAGATCATATGGTATTTGTCTTTCACCACCTGGCTTATTTCACTTAGCATAATGCTAAACAGATCCATCCATGCTGTTTGGAAAGGTAGAAGCTCCTTCTTTCTTCCTGCTGTGTAGGATTCCATTTAGTAAATGTACCAGTTTTCTTATCTACTCATTTACTGGTGGGCATTTAGGTTGCTTTCAGCACTTGGCTATCGTAAATTGTGCTGCTATGAACATTGGGGTGCATAGATTCTTTTGGATTGATGTTTCATGGTTCTTAGGAAATAATCCCATCGGTGGAATTGCCAGGTCAAAAGGCAGTTCCATTTTTAGTTTTCTGAAGAAATTTTATACTATTTTCCACAATGGTTGCACCAGTCTGCATTTTCACCAACAGTGTACTAGAGTTCCCTTTTCTCTACAACCTCACCAGCACTTGCTGTTTGTTGATTTGGTTATGGTGACAATTCTAACTGGTGTGAAGTGGTATCTCATTGTGGTTTTAATTTGCTTCTGTCTGATGGCTAGTAATGCTGAGCATCCTTTTACATATCTCTGGGCCCTCTGTATGTTGGTTGTTATCTGTGTACTTTTTGGGCTCTGGTGCTCTGGCCTGGGAATTCCAGCTTAGGGTTTAGACCCCACACTTCTCAATGGGATCCAGCCAGTTGCTTAATTATCCTTCCAGTACTGCTGCCTGTGGGCACCCAACCAGCTTTCTCAAGACTCTGCTGCACTTCTTATGAGTCAGTTAGTGCTAAAGATGATTCTTCTGTCTGTCTGGTGTTATAAGGCTTCTCTCTTGCTATTGTTCAGTTGTTTGTTCTGGGTGATTTCTCCACAATTTAGTTGTAATTACAGGTTGGTCCTGGGAGGAGGTTAGTGTGGCATCGATTCACTCCTCCACCATCTTGCCTCTCCCCTCCTTGTTAATTCTTTGTTTGGAATATCTATCCATTGTTGACGTGGGGTGTTATAACCCTAGTATAAATGAGTTGCTGTCTATATCTTTTCTGATGTCCCTTGGGGTTTTCCTCATATGTTTTAGTGTTGCTGTGTTGTGTGCATATATATTTATAATGTTTATGTCTTCTTGATGTGTTCTCCCTTTGAGTATTACGAAGTGTTCTCTGTCTCTTTTTATGGACTTTGCTTGAAGTCTATTTTGTCTGATATTAGTATTGCAACTTCCCCTCTTTTTTCCTGTCTGTTTTCTTGAAATATTTGTTTCCAGCCCTTCACTTTCAGTCTGTGTAGGTCTTTTGTTCTCAGGTGGGTCTCTTATAGGTGGCATGTGTGTGAGTCATGTTTTCTTATCCATTCAGCCACCCTATGTCTTTTGATGGGAGAATTTAATCCATTTACATTTAAGATTATTATTGGTAGGTACTTATTTATTTCCATTTTCCTTCTCTGTACCTGTGGTTCTCTCTATCTCTTTTTCTTCTTTTTCTTAAAGCAGTCCCTTTAACACCTCTTGCAATGCTGGTTTGGTGGAGATGTATTCTTCTAGCCTTCTTTTGTTTGTGAAACATCCTATTTCACTTTCCAATTTAAATGAGAGGCTTGATGGATAGAGTAGTCTTGGTTGTAGGACTTTGCTTTTCGATGCTTGGAATATTTCTTGCCATTCCCTCTGGCTTGTAGTGTTTCTTTGAGCAGTTAGCTGCTAACCTTATCGGGGCTCCCTTCTATTTTACTATGGTTCTCCCTTGCTGCCTTTAAAATTCTTTCTTTGTCTTTGAATTTTGCCATTTTAATTAGATGTGTCTTAGAGTGGGCATCTTTGGGTTCATCTCAATTTTGGGCTCTCTGTGCTTGTGTGACTTTTCCTCTCATCATATTAGGAAAGTTTTCTGTCATTACTTTTTCAAACAGATTTTCTGTGCTTTGCTCCTCTTCCTCTCTTCCTGTAATCCCTATTATATGAATATTATTATGTTTCATATTGTCCTACAGATCCCTTAACCCCTCTTTATACTTTTTTATTCTTTTTTACTTTTCTTGCTCTTTCTGGGAATTTTTTCTACCTTGCCCTCCACCTTGCTGATTCGATCCTTTGCTTCAATTAGGCTGCTTTTAATTTCTTCTACCATGTTCTTCAATTCAGAAATTGTATTCTTCATTTCTTCCTACCTCCTATTGATAGTTTCTATGTCCTTTTCATGCTGATGTAGTTCACAGTAATTTCCTTGTAGCTTCCCTGTAGTTTTCAGTAATTCTCACTGAGCTCATTGCTCTTCCTTACAACCATTGTTTTGAACTCAATATCTGATAGTTTACCTGGCTCTATTTCATTTAGCACTCTTTCTGGGAATGCTTCCTTTCTTTTTAATTAGGAGTTCTTTCTTTGTTTCCCCATTTTAGGGAAGAGTATTTTTGTTTCTGCTTCTCAAATTGATCTGCTTTGACTCCTTGTGTTTATTGTGTGAACGTCTATGACAGGAGACCTGTGGGTTTCTGTGGTGCAGTCTCCTTGATTGCCTATACTTGATGTTCCTTGGATGCCCTGTATGTCATGTATTTAAGCTCTCCAGATATAATTCACTTTTAATTGTTTTTAGGCCATTCTTTGGTGGGTCTTTCCCTCCAGCTGGCTGACTGAGGGCTTCTCCACCCACCATGTCTTGTATTTTTTTGTGCAGGTGCTGCCAGAACAAAACCATGCAGCCCAGGAGCAAACCCACACCCGCAAAAATAACTCCTACCCACAATCCCACTATCAACAGCAAACAATCCAGTATAAATAAGGGTGTAAAGAGATAATACTTTTGTAAGAAAGGAGAAGCAAATATAAGATGACTAATGGAAAGAAAATGATTTTGAGAGAATAGAGGAAGGAACACTAATAAGAGCAGGGAATCAGAGCAATGTGAAGAGAGAAAGTAAAATTCACATTGTAAATAAAAAAGGGAATGAAAAAGGTAGAATGAAGTAAGGGAAGAGAACTCTATAGTATTGAGTTTAAATAGAAAATTTAAAAAAATAAAGAGAAAAAGGAAGAAAGAGAAAAAGTAAATAAATAATAAAAGAAATAAGAAAGAAATTGGATAAAAAGATCCACCACAACACTATCAATAATAAATGAGCTAAGGCTAATAAGGAGGGATGGGAATAAGAGGGAAAAAGAAAGAAAGAGCTTAAGAGATGTGTAGAGGAAAGGGAAGTGATTTGGAGATGGAAGAGGGAGAATGAATACTAAGAGGGAGGAATGAAAACCAGGCTAAGAAAGGGAAAAATTAAAATTTGAAATGAAAAATAGAAAGGGCAGAATGAAAGAAAAAATAGAAAAGCAAAAAAAAAGAGAGAGAGAGAGAGAGAGAGAAAATAGAAAACATAAAAAAAAAACCAGGGTAAGACAGAGAAAAGTTAAAATTTGAGATGAAAAAAAAAAAAAGAATGGACATGATGAAGGGAGAATGGAGTTGGAGAGGGGAGTGGTAAAATTTGAGATTGGCAATACAAGAATAGTGAAGATCTAGAGATAAAAATTGAAAAAATGTAACATCAACTACCTTCTCCACAACCAACAATCAAAGATTACTAACGGTGGAGAGAGGACAGGTATTTTAAGAGTGGGGAAAAAAAATGTGAAATAACCATTGACAGGAAAATTGGTTTTGAGAGGATGGATGTGGGAGAAGTAATAAGAGTATGGAATGGAACAAGTTTTAGTAAGAGAGAAAACAAAATTTAAAATGAAATAATAAGAGGAAAGAAGAAGGTAAAAATGGGGTAAGAGAAGGGAGGAGCAAAATATGGCAATTGAAATAAACTATAATATAAAATCTAGTGGCTTAATATGTATAAACTTGAAGGATAAAAAATATATTTAAAAAATTATGAAGGAAAGAAAATTTGCCAAATCATGGAGAAAACCACGATGGATTTTGTCTCAGTCACATCTAGCATTAAGCACTGTTTTTTTCTTTCTGGATCTGCCTCTGGTGATGTCAGGTGATTTCCCAGTCTGGCCTTAGGCAGCCTGTTCAAGACTAACAGGGATGTACCATCTGTGCCTGACTCCTTCAGTTATTAATCTAGTCATTCTGCAAACAGCCATCAGGCTTAAGCACCACAGGTGGGGCTGAGTACCTCCTGGGGCAGGGCTATTTTTTCCCCTGCTCTGTAGCTCGGCAGGGAGTCCTCCGTCAGAGCTAAATGGCTCCTGTAGTATGGGGGATAACTCAGCACTGGGATCATGGTGGCTGCTCTCAGTTCTCTCCCCAAAGCTTCTGCCCCTAGTCTTTCCTCAAATGTCTCTAGTCCACTCTGGCTTCCCCTTTGCCCTTTCCTCAGGGTAAGTAGCTACATATGAAAATGTATGTGTTGGTCCTTTGCATTTCCAGCTGTCTATCTCTGGCAGAGAGAAACCCTGCCACTTTTCACAGCTGAATGTTATCCTTGTACTTTTCCGGCTCTGGTGCTGTAGGCTGGAGAGCCCAGCTTAGGGTTTAGACCCCACACTTTCTCAGGTGGATTCCCCCAGCCACTGAGATATCCCTCTGGCACTTCAGCTGCCACCCATGGGGGCCCAGCCAGCCCTCTTGAATCCCCTCCACACTCCGGGCCAGTCACATTATGTTCAATCTGTTTCTTCTGTCTGTCCATGGTTATAGGCTTCTCTCTCACTGTTGTTCAGTTGTTTGTTCCAGGTGATTTCTCCATAATTTAGTTACAATTCCTGATTGGTCCTGGAGGAGGTTAGTATAACTTCCACTCACTCTTCCACCATCTTGGATCTTCTTTACTTTTCTTATTCCCAGTGTTTTAATAACTGGATTTCTTCATGTGGAAGAAAGAGATATACATGTAAGGTAAAAGAAATTAAGTAAAATTTCTGTGATTATCAATTGAGTCAGAACTATGAGGATTAACTCATGATTTATTATAACCTGTGCATATGTAATTTTGGTTTTGTACCTCTTTTTTACTGAAAAGGTCTAGAAACAATCACTAACTTCTAGATTTCTTTGTATTAAAATACCATTTTCCACTATAAGAAACCATTGCTTCTTGGAGAACTGACTGACTCCAAGTTTGGGGCAGAAAATGTACAAGATAAGCTAGGGGCATCTTGTCATTACCAGGAAGCAAGAAAACAAAGACTATCAAGTAATGTGACAGGAATCCCACTCATCTGCATGACCGTGGGTCCCGGGAAGAGAATTCCCATGTCTGAGCTTGCTCCGTGGGAAAACACTCCCGTGAGGGCCAGCGTGAAATCATGCTCTTGAGAAGGGGGTTCTTTGAGGGGAAATTGAATTATTGAATTACCTTACAGGAACTTGCTACCTTGCTGACACCCTTCCCC
>PVJI01007334.1:0-79101 GCA_004026765.1 Micronycteris hirsuta | reverse complement strand
CCAAATGTCAATATTTTTTTTAGCTATAAATGGAAATAGTAACGCCAACCTTACAGATTAAGTTAGACTTTTCTTAAATAAAATATAAATGTATCCTGGTTCATTGTAAGAATTCGGCATTTCTCAATTCCCCCTTCTCTATCACTTTTCTTTATGAAAATCAGCCACAGAAGTTGGACACTTTGTGTGTGTAGAGTTAATGGCCTGACATGGGTTCACTCATTAATACATGAAAGCTCTCTTCCCAAAAGGTCATAGCCTCATGCTGAATTTTTAAATCTGAAATTTAGACACTGTAAAGAGATTCTTAAATATCAAGGACTAAATGCATTTTATTAAAGAAGACTCTATTCAGTAAATCAAGGAATTCCTCAATACAGCTGCTCAGGTGTCAGATCAGATCAGTCAATTCTCAAATAAGCTCTGTGAAAAGAGACTTTTTCTAAATAAAATACTGTGCCCAGTACAGTATCACTTTTAATTGAACTTTATCGTAATGTTTAAAAAATACTGAGAACATATGAAAACAAAAAGAGCTCCGACTTTTCTGTGTTTTATACTGTTTAGGTTCTCTGTGCAAGATGCAGTAGAAATGCATCATTTGAATAACCAGAGTCAGTGAAACAGTTCTTAACTCTACCGGGGTCGTAATTTCCTTTTAAAAGTCAAAGAAAGAGTTAAGCAATAGAACAAGACACCATTCTACGAACTGTTTCTCTTTGTGAAATCTTATCGATATAATTGGTAAAACTGCAATATATCAATTAGTTCTGAGAAGTTAAGTGGGAGAAATTTGAGTAATTATTAGCCACACCACCTCTCATGTCCAATCCATGGGATTGTTACAAAACTTAAAAAATCCAAATTCAATTAACCTTAGATAACATTTTCAATTCCTATACTGAGTCCAATGAACATTCATCTGATCTCAGGAGCAAAAAAATATTTCTATTTATTAATTATCTTCAAGTTTGAACCTGTGCTATTGAATACATAAAAATTCTTTGGTTAATTAAATTGGAAGTCACTTTAAAAATTATAAATCTTTTTTTTTATTATTCTTTTTGAGACCAAGAACCTTTTTCACTCTGTAGTTGCATTTCCTAGCATGGTATCTAGTTTAATATGGACATTCACTAATATGTCCATCTGATGTTGCATTTCCTAGCGTGCTACCTAGTATAATACAGACATTCATTAATATGTCCACCTGATGCTGTTGAATGAATGACTGTGTTCATTGCAAGGTTGTGAGATGAGGAACAGAGCTGCGGAGCACTGCCTAGGAAGGGCACGGTCGTCAGCCTTCACGAGGGCCTCAGAGTAGTTGTCACAAAGGGCTTCAAAGGGGGTGGCTTAGGCCTGGTATGGGATGCTTGCTGTTGTGGAGAGCCAGAAAGAAAAAGAAAAAGAGAGACAAGCCAGATGGAAGGGGATAAAGAAACCAAGAAAGGTTGGGATACCTGTCACTGTGGAAAAGGAAGATCGAGAGTAGTAGAAATTGAAGAGAGCGGTACCAATAAAATTGGCTTTGGTCCAATTGCGACAGCATAAAGTATATAGAACAAAGTGGAGTCACTCCTAATCAACCAAATTGGCTGTCAGTCAGCCACGACACTTTGATTCAAGAGGGAAACTACCTAAGTCACACTAGACACATCTGGCAAGGAGACACACCCAAGATGTTTACACACTTGATCAGAACAGCCGTGTCTGCAGAGCAGGAACACCCATAGACAGGCTCCTGGGGAAATTCCCCACTTGCTGGCAGGGGTGTCAAGCAGAACAGCCATGTACCATCCATACACTCCTGAGCAAATTTTCCCTTGGCATCAGGGGTGCCATGACATTTATCGAAAAGACCCAGAAGGGTGGAGTCCACCACTTTCAAGGTATAACTGAGGCAGGCTCCAGACCACTGCTGAGACAGCCGAGCTCCACACCCCAGAGTGCTGCTCCCCGCCACGCTGATCTCCCTCGGCATTGGCCGCCGGAGACTCTGCCCTGCTGGACAGAGGACTTCGCCTGCCCTGCTGCCCACTTGGCTCCGGAGATCCTTCCTTGCAACATGCTGACAACTCCCTTGCCCGCTGTGCTGTCTTCTGGACCTGCAGACTGAGACTCTGGGACTTGGGTTCACTATCCCCCATTGATTGCTGGGTGTGTGTTACATTTCTCTTAGGTTGTTAGAGTGTGAGTAGGATATTGATGTATGTTGATGTTCTACATTGAGTGAACCTGCATTCAATAAAAGCTGAGTGAATAATATAATTGCTGTGTGTAATTCTGGTCTATTCTTTGGTGCCCAGGCTGCTCAGCAGGCAGCTAGCTGAGCAGTTGTCCAGCTGACTTAGAGGAAAGACTATGTCATAAACATATGCTCGTTTATGATATCTAAATTCTATTTTTAAGTTACGTGTTGTGATGTTTTCCAAATGAGATCGCCTGCTGCCTTCAGTTTTTCTAAAAAATCTACCATGATCACTTATATTTTTGAGAATTTGTGTTTGTTTGAAGGGGCACAAAGAAAGAAAGGAAACTTACATCCAGATCAGTTCAGAACAGAAGAGATAACAGGAGAAGAATCCAAGCCTGGGAGGCAAAGGGGGTTAAGAGAAGTGAGCCTTTATCTGCAGCAATGCCCCCCCCCGCCCCGCCCCCAACCCATCTTCTGGCCATGACAGTTTATGGAAGTCTTAGGCAGCATTTGGAATTCCTGCATTCCAATACAGATGGAGTCCACAGGCAAATTTGTCCAGATCTCAAGAGCCAGAAAGACTCCTATTTATTCATTATTTTCACATTTTAGCTTTTGCTGCTGAGTATTTCAGATTCTTTGGAAGTCCCCACACCCTGCTTTCTTTTTCCTTCATTGCAATCTCTTTCTTCACAGATTTGAATTGGTAAAGTCAAAGATTGGACAGGGTATTTTCATTCTACTCCCAAACCATCTCTTCTAATTCAATCTTTGATCTTTGACAAGTATTTAAAGCCCTCTGGATGTTATCTGTAAAATTAAGCTCCGAATAATCTGATCTCTAAGGTATCTTCACTTTTTAACTGTCACAGTTATATAATTTTTTTCAACCCTGTCAAAACATGTACACTATAGCTCTTTTCAATTCTCCTTAAATGCACGTGGAAATGAGATTGCCCCTACATATCTATAGAAAAATTATCTGGGGGAAGAAATGGAGTAATCATATTGGCAAAAGTACATTATTAACTGTCATTTCTTTTACTCTGTTAAAATGAGTTCCTCTGAATCCTGAAAGAAAGGTCTCCTCCTGCATTATTTTAATAATTTAAATGGTGTTTCTGCTTCCAGCTAATTCCACAAAATACAACCTACACATCGCTAGATTAATCTTGCCAGACCTACTGATATCTCTTCTCTGGACAAAGAGCTGTAATTATTCTTGGATCCTACTTTTGTTCAACATTCAAGGCTTCTGTAATGGGACCCCTTCCATCTCCTCAGCCTTCCTTTCCTCTACTCATCTATGAAATCTCTTTACTAATTCCCCTACCTGTTAAGGTAAATGTAATCTGTTCATTCTCTGAAATTATTTAGGGTTTACCATCTGTAACACTCGTGTGGAACCTATCATATCTATTCTGAAATTTCACATTTAAAATTATGTGTTACTCCCCTGCTAGGCTAAACAAGAAAAAAAATCAAAGACACAACCCTTTTATCCAACTGTATTTCTGTGCACAACATATGTCTTAAATAGATGAGATAATTGATAAATATTGATAAGGATCAATATTTTAAGGACCTTCTCTTTGAAAGCTTTTTTCTCCTGTTTCTGACCCTTGTTTGATTAATGATACATTCAAGTCCTAAACACTCAAGTCAGACACTGAGATGCTTTGTTGTTCAACTCCCTTATTAGTTTACTTCTTTCCACAATTTCAATATCACTGTTTCCCCTCTAATTATTCCTCTACACTACTGCCAAATGACCCAAACACAAAGCTGACTGTGCAGTTCTCACTTAAAATACTTCCAGTATCCAACTGCCTGTAGAAGTCAAGACCAAATTCCTTAGTAAGACTTAACCTCTTAGCAGTTCTATGCATTGTGTACTTACGTGACAGTAAAACTCTTACAGACTGAAATGTTTAAGGACTGTCTTAAGTATTACTTCTTCCTGGCATACTTCTCATCCCTCCTCCCTTTTGATGGTAATCTCGATTCATTCTTTAGGATCTGATTCTAGAGAATTTTCTCTGTGAAACATATTGTGTATTCTTACCGCAATTCCTTCCTCTGTTCGGCCTTCCCAGCTCAGTAAAAATTACCGGTACAGCATTTACCACAATACAATAAGATAAAGCTTTAAATTCATACCTAGTAAATATGAGTTCCTTGAACTCAAGGATTTTGTCTTAACCAATTTTAGTACTACTCTTGGATTCTGATAATTGAGAATCAATAAATAAAAACAGAAAGAATGTGAATGAAAGAATAAAAGAATACATTTATAATTATTCTGTTTTATAATTTATATGTAAAACATGCTGCTTCTGTTTCCTAGTATATTTTTTTGTTTAATACTTTAATACAAATCAACTTAACATCCTGGGGTGATAACATAAATTTATTAAACCTTTTATTATAAACCCAGCCAATGTTAATTTTTCTAGTAAAATAGGGAAATATGTTGTTAAATTGTTTTTTTTTTTTCTGATGAAAAGCCACTATGTTGTTCATTTGAGACTGGAGAACAAGATGCCAAATTTTTGATAAAATATTTAAAAATCTGTTTTTATATTTCCTTCAACATTTTTCATAATTATAAACATATCTGAAGGAATTTACTCTCAGATGCCAAATCATGTTCTCCCTTCCACTTCTTAAAGGTTTCAGAATTTAAAAAAGATAATGAAAAAGATACTTGTTGATCACATGCAACATGCAATAGGATGAATCTATTTTTTCAAGATGAAGTATATTTCAAAAATAAATCATTTGTAACTCATAAAGAAAATTAGACTTAAATTTATCAGTATTAGAAATGATGCAGAGTCTCTTCTCGCTTATATTTTAACTTTCAAGTAGCATGTATCTTAGCAACACTTATGTCTCAGTTTTTTAGGGGCAAAAGTAGGTTTACAGTTGTAATACAAACAAATAACAAAATCATTAATAAATAATAACACAAGAATAAATTGTGTTTTGTGTGCTCACACCCGCAAACCTGCTTTTGCCCCACTTCTGTATAATGAGTAAGCAGACTGGCTGCTGAAAGGCTATTCTGATCCACGAGTTTTAAAGACCACAGCAACCGGGATAATTATCAATAATTACCAAATAGTAATTCACTTGATTTCTCAGTTATAAACTTTAAAGAGGCCATGCAATGGAACATAAGCTATTCATCAAGTCTGCATGGGTTTTGTATGTGCATGTGGGGAAAGCAGTGATGTTAAACGATTTGTAGGATAAATAAAAACCTGATAGTATAAGTGAGTGTTATACTTAATACAGAAGGATGGGCAACATTTATATTATAATTACATTATCCTGAAACATCTTCCTTCCCCGTTTTCTATGCATGTTGTGAGATTAATATCTCATGTCCAGAGTCATGATCAAAATCAATATATTTTATTTTCTGAATAAAATGGACAAATTTCCTCAGCTCACATCTGAGTTCAGCCACAGATGTGGTGCACAGGTCACTCCCAGCACCTCAGATGCATAGTCACTACACCCCACTTTCAGTGTGTGCTGAGCCCTACTTTCTGCTTATCAGAGCTCCGGGAGGCAGGCTCAGCACACACAGTGCCCAAGAATCACCCCAAAATACCTTTCTAGGGAGTTAACACCCCAAGACTACCTTCAACCAATAGGGCAAAGAGCTGATGAATAATGGTGAAAAGGCACCAGTTTCATGCCTTTCATTTGGATAATTATGAAAAGCATTTTGGGAAATCTTTTTTGGGTTGGCCACATTTTGAAAAGAAAAATGCTTTGCCCTAATTTCAAGTCATTTGTATAGTCTCTCATACATAGTATCACTGAGTCTTAGTTAACCTTGCGAGGAGATCAGAAACTAACAGATGAAGAGGCTGATAACACTGCTCCTTCCATCCCTTCCTAGAGATAACGATAATCACGGCTAACATTTATTGAACATTTAAACTCTTTAGCCACGTACTAAGCACTGAAGAACAATGTCAAATAATATGATTCTCGCAGTAAAACACTGTGAGCAATTTAAAAAATATCCCCATTTTACAGTTGATGAAATGAAAGCAAAGAGGGAATAAAAAAGTTGTTCAAGGGTATTCAGCATTAAGATGATCCAAGGTTAGAAAAAGTATAAGATAATCATGCTCTAAGCACAAATATGTGCATTCCTAGTTCCTTTTTTTCTCTTCCTACTGTATCTGTATTGAAGAAATTATGAAATCTATGCTCGCTGTTACAATTTTTCAGTATCTCTCAATTTAGTGAGTAAAAATGTTTGACGAAATTGATCCATTATCACTTACCGCAGTAGCAGATTAGTTCTATGCCTGTCCTGACCCCAAACCCCAAATCCACATCCTAATCTCTGAAATCTATAAATATGCTATCTTCAAGCAAAGAAAAATTTAGATGACAAATGGAAGATTGCTACATATTACTTTAAAATAGGTAAATTATCTCAGATTATCTAGGAGGGCCCGACATAATCACAAGGGTCATTAAAAATAAAAGAGGGAGGCAAAGAGGAAGAACCAGAGACACGACATCATGAGAGAGACTTGGCCTCCAATTGCTGGCTCCGAAGATGAAGTTCAGGGAGCAGAAGTCAAGGAGGGTCAAGGGTGTCTAGAAGGTGAAAAGGGCAAGAAAATGGATTCTTGCAGGAAAGAATACAGCCCCGCAAACACCTGGAGTTTAGCTCAGTGAGAACCTTTCCAAACTTCCAACTTCCAGAACTCTACACGATAAATTTGTATTGTCTTAAACCACTAAGTTTGTGGTAATTACCATAACAATAGAAATTAATTCAACTAGTCAGTAATCAGAAAATGCGGGCTTCCCCTCCATATCTCTCTCCTTCCCTCCCTATCTTTATAGTGAAATGAAAGATGGCCCCACTATCACTTGTGTGAACACAGACTCTACCCACTTGTGCAAAGCATGCTCACAAAAACTCCATGGGTAAAATTAGAAATAAAACTTATTTTGACATACTCTAGTAAGATCATTTTGAAGACAAAGGTCAGCCTGATGAATGAATTTAAAACTAAAATTTGTTCTTCCTTAAATTTCAATAGGCCTTTAAAATTGCAGACCAAGATTATATTACTGTTTTCCAAAGTGATTATAACATCAATCATTTATCTCAATCTTTCCCTTGATGCTACTTGGCACATCCTAAGCTTTCAATTTACCTGGCTACATGAAGACAGAGAGGTGACTCCGGGAGCTCTCTATACTGTAGCTGAGAAAGTCAGACAAATAGCATTTAAGTGCACTCATTCCTCTTCACCTCTAACTTTTTCTGGCCTACTAAATAAATCTGCTTGAAATAATGTCTAGCTACTAAATAAATCAGAACCCAGGAGCTCTACTTCGTGTTATAGAAAATCTTATTAGGTTCTGAATGTATTATATACACAGGCATGTATCGACACAGATAAAATAGAAATGAGACTGGACTGCAGTGCGGAGATACAGGTTAACTTCCTGGAAGAAAGGAAGGAAGAAAGGAAGGAAGGAAGGAAAAAGAAAAGAAGTTTTCTGTTTATCTGCCATCAGCTTCTTGGATCATCCACTTGCATCTGTAATTATAGTTCTTTGACCCAGAAATGGAGATGCAAATGCTCAGCTGGTTTCTACCCTCAACACAATACAACACAGTGATTTGTTTTTAACTTAGTTTCACACAGACTTTTATGACCCAGCTCTGAAATACTGTCTCCATCTCCAAATTCACCTCGGTCATTAATCTTCTGGACTTGATGTTTCTTTGTTATTTCCTTGGTATTTCAATGTCAAAATTCCTCTATTGATTTTGAGTTGATTCCTTTCATTCAGCTCTAGATATTCTGAGTTGCCTGAAAGTAATTTTCCACTTTGATTCTCCAGAACTCAATTCTCGACACCAAGCATTCAGAATTATAAAGGGATGGAAAACTCAGTGAGTTGGCTGATCTAACTAGAGTGTGTATGTTGAAAGGAATAAAAAAGTGCAAGAGTAAAATGTTTAAGAATCCTGATACTGGAAATGAGGTTTCAGGTTGATGAAGGTGACAATAGGGAGTGAAGATATTGTTTTGATTTCTTGAATGACATGATAGCAGTGCTTTTCAGAAAAGATGTAAAAATTAACTGTATAGGAGTCTTCTGCAATAGGTAAAATAAGATAAGGGAGACTTCTATGGATTGAAGAAAAGTGCAGATTTAAGGGTCATTTTGAAGACTATTGTTGTCTAATTGATAATACATTAAAACTGTTTTTTCTTTCTTTCCCTTTGAAAACACTTATTCGGTACCTATATTATTAAATCACTTCCTGTGGCAGGAAATGGTTCATTTTCTTATTTAGTCCATTCTTCCTTTATTAAAAGAAGCCCTCACCCTACATTTTAACAAAGAAGATAACCACCATTTAGAGGTAGCATTTCTCTGCTATCCTTGCAGGTGCACATAAGCACATGACTAAGTTTTGGCACATGACTAAGGGATGTATCAGTGTTGCGTGCTACTTCCAGGTTGTGATATTCTAAGAAAAATACTTTCTTTTGCTTCCTCTTTTCCTCACTTCCCAGGACTGAAGTGCAGAGACGATGGTATGTGACTGCCTTAAACTGATGGGGAAGAGCAGCAACCTGAGCTGCAGGGTTTCAGATTTGGAAGGTCTAAGGAACCTGTATCGCTGGATGTCTCACTGTATCTGCCTACGTCTGAACTTTGATATGAGAGAAAAACAAAATTTACATCGTTTTAACTCCTGTATTTTGAGAAAATAACTAGTATTACTTATCCATCTTCTATCCTTCCTTTGACGTTTTCTCAAGAGCTCTTCAAATACTTCTAAATATCTAGTGAAGTGTACAATTTTCCATTTCTAATACTGAATATATGATTTCCAAGTCATGTATTTTCAACTCTTTAATTTTGTTTCTTCCTTCATCTGTTGTGTAATTCTTTTATTCCCCTTTACAACTACTTATCTTAAAAATATCAAACAAATAAGGAGAATATTAATGGTATTTAAAATTATGATATAGTGGTCTTCATTAAATGTCAAATTTGTGCCAGGATTGCTCCTAAGTGATTTTCACATATATATTTTACCTTCACCAAAATCCTTTGTGGTATTTCCTCTAATGCCCCTTTGAAGAAGACAAAATAGGCTTAGAGAGATTCAATAATTTCTAAAGTATGGCAGGCAGAAAAATGAGCCTCCCAGGCCCTCACCACCGACCTCTTAAACCCTGGAGACTGAGAATATGCTACATGACAGAAGGGATTTCACAGATGTAATTGGGGTTACTAATCAGTTGACCTTAAAATAGGGAGATTATCCTGGATTATCCAAGGATCTGGATAATGTAATAAGGCAATGTAACCATAAGCTACGAAAAGCAGATAACCTCTTTCTAGCTGTTGGTCAAGGGAGAGGATATTGGAGAGATTTGAATAATGAGACGGACTCAACCCAATGTTCCTGGAGGCAAACACTGGAAAGCGGGAGGAGGAATACAGGTCGCCTCCAGGGGCCAATGCCAGCTCCTGGCTGGTAGCCAGCCAGCACGCAAAGGAAACTGCACGTGGTTTCAGCACACCGTATTCTATAAGGGATGTATTTTTTGAACTTCATCACGATATATAAGAAATCAGACAATTCATTTATACAATGGCAGGATAAATGATATCTTTGAGATATATTAGGGATTGGAGGCCCACAGCTATAGGGAAAATTTTAAACATCAGTGGAAAATTTTAAAACCATTACACAGAGATGTTATGTCAACATGCCACATTCTTTTTTAAAGGGGCTGTCCTCTTTTAAGACATTCTTCACATTTTTACTATACAATTATATTCTCAAGTTTTGTTTTAACATAAGTAGGAAACATTTAAATGATGGCTTTAAAAAATAAGTAAGGGAGAGGCTGGTCAGTAGGCCTAGTTCATTATTTATACACTTCAAAACCTGCGATCAGTTTGTACCTGGAAACTGTGGGGAAGATAGAGTGGTACTAATCTTTAGTGTCTCCAAAATCTTTATCCTCAATAAGTTTAAAAAGCGACTAGAAAACTCGTTGAGAGAGCTGAGTGATTTACTCTAGTCTATGAACTTGAAATGCCACCCTAGAGTAAATTAATGATTGCACAGTCCCTTCCTCAGCACCTGATCTAATCACATTTCCTCAAGCGGCATTCAGGCCGAGGAGCTGCATCCTGCTGGCTGAGTGTCACTGCTTGTGTCCTTGGCACATGGACAGGTGGGCGGAGCAAAGGTCCTGCATAATAGGAAGCTTGATCCCAAAGCTGACCAGTTTGCAGTGTGCCAATTTAACAGACAAGAACAAGGATGTGGAAGCCTAATAAAAAACCAAGCCAGAAAATATTGATTTAAACCCAGAAACATGGTGTTCAATTTAAAAGGCAGCTCTTCAGAAAATCCTTTCTTCTGTTGTCAAACAAGCATTAGAACTTGTCTCTCGTTCCAATCACTCAGTGAGAACACTGACACAGGAGCGGTGCGCTGGTTTTCAAGCAAACACAAGGGCATGGGGTGGATGCGTGTGGGGATTCATTATTCTTTCTGATTGCCGGTTTTAACTTCTAATGCCTGCAAAAACAGATATATCCTTTCTCCTCATACACTTAGCTCTTTTTCCCTTTTCTATAAAAGGCACAAAAGGAAAGGTTTAAGTCCAACTAATAGCTTTTAATTGAACGTTAAACTATTCTACAGGGAGGGCTAAAGTCTTTTCACTTTGTCAAGTCAAATGACTTAATATGCACTTTGTTTTCTAAGTGAATATGTTACTTGGAGTACAAATGAAAGTGTAAATTTCAGTTGACTGATCTGCCTGAAAGCACTACATTTAAAGTCTTCTGAGCGTACAGGTTTCTGTCTTTATTTATTTACCTGGTCTCAAAAGATATCTTCAAGTCATATCATTGGCCAATGTTAGGGGATATAAAATGCAAATAAAGTTTGCAAGTATGCATACATGCACTAATCTGTAAAACTCCCATATCTCCAACAATACAGAGAGGGGCATGGTAGGGTCAAATAAGTGTATTCAAATTAAGATATAAGTAAACAAATGAGCAAGTTATATAATATCAAGAGTAAAAAACTACAGAATTCAAACACACGATTGCTTATCATGGCGATACGAGATGGAGGGGTGGTAGTGTTCTGGTAAGCATCTGCCTTCCTACTTCTACCCTCCTGAGCACTAGGGGTATTTAAATGTATTGGATAAAGTCCTGCTACTTTTTAGGAAGGGTACATTTTAAGTATCCTAGGTGATACTAAGTCAATAAATAATTTCAGTCATAAGTGATTTTGCCTCAGGTGTGTAGACACACTTCACATGAATGCATCCACTCTGTCATCCTGAAAGGGGAGTACAAAAGGCCATTGTTCATAAAGGATAAAGCTAGGAAGAATCTGTTTTAATTCCTATGAATATTCTTTAAATAGAAAAAAATATGTGTCATGAATTTGAAATTCTAGAATAAATCTCACACAGATCTCTTGTCACAGGCAACTTTGAAGTCTTGTCAGCACAGCTAGCTGATTATGAATGCATGAGGCACCCTGGAATCAATGTTTCCCTGTAGAGTGTGTGTCAAATGCTCCAGGCACCGCTTTAAAGTGTATGCGGGTTACTGATCAATCCCTGTTCTCCTAAGTCACATGCTATGTTGTGCACAATTTTCTCC
Organism: Micronycteris hirsuta; assembly: GCA_004026765.1. Taxonomy (NCBI): domain Eukaryota; kingdom Metazoa; phylum Chordata; class Mammalia; order Chiroptera; family Phyllostomidae; genus Micronycteris; species Micronycteris hirsuta. The sequence goes on along the minus strand of PVJI01007334.1, from coordinate 67,181 downwards.
TCTAAGCATGGAAAATTCTAAATTATATTTGCCTTTGATATTTTTGTTTTTCTTTATTTTAGACATCTCACGGGAAGGAACAGAGCTACTATAATGTTAACATGTGGCATTCTGGTAGAGGAGGAAGGGCCTAGCAGGACTTTGGGGGTGTGTGAGTATGGGTGCGTGTTTGCGTCTGTGAGGAACGGGGACGCGATGGGGGCCTGGGGGTGGGGGTTCCAGTCAGCGACGACATTCCCTGGCCCAGCGTGCATTTGTTAACAACGTGACACCACCTGTACAGGGACACAGGTTGAAGCCAGGGTTATTGGTCCCAGTCACTCTCATCCTTCTGTCCTAAGTGCTATGCTTCAACCCCTTACAGGAATATGCTTGAATTCAGCAATTATGGCCTCAAAATTATATTATTTTATTATTTTGGATCTTCTGGCATCATATGCTACATAAATCTATTGCAAAACAGGTTGATTTTTGGAGATATTTGGAAAATACAGGTCAATCAAGAGTACATGAAGAATTATCTCAAAGTTATGTGTATATTTTTGAGATAGAAAAACAAATGGAAAGAGAGAGACAGAGCGAAACTCAATGTATTCGCCCATTTCTACATATATGTATACACATATATCATACATATATCACATACACATTCACACATACAAAGAGGGGAAGAGAGAGGGAAAAAAATTAACAAATTAGCAGAGATGACTGCCTTAAGGCAGTTAATTGAAAAGCAGAAAAACAGATCTTTTAGGGGTGCAGTCTCCTCTGACTTAATAGCCCAAATTAGCAGCCAAGATACTAAGAAAAAGTCGAGTACCCACCCAACTCAAATAAAAAACAAAAACAACAACAACAAAAAACTACTTAATGTGTCTAACTTTGTGAAGACAGCACTTCACTGCAAGTGCTGTAAGTCAAGGTCATATAAAGATCAGAGAAAGCTAAAATTCCATGAATCCTAAGTGCTGTGAAGAACTCTAAAACTTTCCTTCACTTATGGATACAAAGTACCTCATGAGAATATCTGAACATTGATAAAATAATTTGGGAGTAATTGTATAATGTCCTAAATCAGGGGTGTCAAACTCACTTTCACTGGGGGCCACATCAGCCTTGCGGTTGCCTTCAAAGGGCGGAAATAATTTTAGGACTGTATAAGTGTAACTACTCCTTAACTGTGAAGGAGTTGAAATTACATTCAGCCCTTCGAAGGCAACCGTGAGGCTGATATGGCCCCCGGTGAAAATGAGTTTGACACCCCTGTCCTAAATGCTATCTCAGGATGACGTTGGTAGGGAAAGCTGATAACTGCTAGGTCCTACCACGGTTCAAAGACTGTTAAATATTGAAATCATATCTGCCCAATCCTCCTGAGTGCATTCCCACCCATGTCCCCCACTTTTCCACCAACCAGCAACTCAAATGGTAGCACAGAAGGCCCTGAGGTCAATGTCCTTTCTGATTGGTCTGTGTTCTACCACAACCATACTCCTCATGCTTTTTTTGTTCCCCCAATCTCAGGATTTAGAAAGGTCAATTTGGCAAATTTTTGCCTTCCATGACGCCTCCTTTCCTGACCTTTCCAAGGGGTTTTAAGAAAAGAAAAGAGAAATGAGGCATACCTGCAGCCATGGTGACTACCCCCAAACACCAATCTGATGTCACAGGTTCTGGCTGTTCAGCAGGACACTCTCACATAAAGTAGGAGGACAGCGTGGTCAGCAGGGATGGTGGTGGTGAGTTGTGGCCGAGCCCGGGGATGCCCAATGAAGGTCCCCGTTCATCAACCTTTGTTGAATGCCATTGCTATTTAATAGTGCGTCTGTTCAGAAATCTGCTCAGGCACTCATGCCCGGAACACTGGCCATATTATCTTTATTAACAAGAATAAAGAGCTAACTTTTACAATGTCTTCATTATGTGTGGAATCCATTCTAAACATACACACGAGTGCATAGGTATGCGGGCATGCATACGCACACTGATGTCATTGAACTCTAAATTTATCATTATCATCAAGATGAAGGAAAGAAAACTGGAGGCAAAGGGAACTGATTTAAAATCTTTTTTGGAGTAGGGAGAGGGTTCATGGAGAGCAGAGGCCAATTGCCATGCCAGCTCCTCTCACATGCCCGGAGAACTTGGCTGGACCTCACCAGATACAATAGACATTCCAAGAGCCGTTTTCAAGCTCAGCTTTGGGAAGCACTAAGTCAAGCCTGCTTCGTCTTTTCTCTTTTTTAAAATAATGTAGGCCTTTTTGATTGTTTTAAAAATATTTCAGTAAAACATGTTTTACTGTTGTGAATCAAATAATTCAATAGAAATTATGTTTGCAATTGTCTTTATAAAGTTCTTCCCCACTCCCACTCATTCCTTTAACTTAATATTTTGTTTTTGTTCTTGCTTTTTAATTTCCATTGTTGACTGACATATGACTCTAATATTAGAATAATGACTTTAAAAACTTCTAAATAATATGTGATTAGCACTTTTTCTTGATTTATATATTTTGATATATGAGCCCTAAAACACAAGAATTTAGTATACTTATAACCTTTCCCCCTACTTCAATTTAAAGTTGATATTTATATTTTAGGTTTTCTATTGCCTATCTATTACTTTTAAATAGTATCTCTAAATTTTATTTGTCGGTCACCTTTAGATAGTTTTACTTAGTATTTGGTCTACACTTTCCTGCCCCACCTCTCCCGAGACTCACAGCTTTACTTACACATAAAGGCTAATGTTCTCATTCACTTCAGCATCCACAGCCAGGACCTTCTGTTTGAAGACGTTTGGATAATCAAATGTCGTGACACCGTGACAGTATGCGAGACTCGATTTTAGACATGGGGATCACACATCTTATAAAGTAGCTTTTTTTCCCAGTTGTAATTCTTTCAAGAAGTAAACAGTGTTCCAAGACCTCAATCTACAGTACCTGTAACTTTCAGCTTTTCAGCCCCAATGGTAATCTCATCTTCATCTGCAGAAAACAGCACCCTGCCATCTTCACTGGCTCTCACTTCAAATCTTTTACACTGAGCTTCCACAGCATCAGCTCCTATGGTCAGAGGAAAGGTTTAAAAGTGAAACTGGTATGCAGGAAACCATTAATGTGTATTTTTCAGAAAGATAAGAGAAATACATATGTTATTTAGTTGATCTCTGCAGTATGTTTTACCCCTGAATTAATATGTCTAATTGTTATACTTTTCAGTAGGCTAATTTGGCAGCATCTTGCTGGGCTAGGATGGTTGGGCGTACATCCGACATCTGGATGTCTGACACAGTACCGACAATGTTTGCGGGTTTAGCCAGTTCAAAACTCTGTACACACGCAAGGACAGACAATGTCTCTTTGCTCTTGGTTGCAGCGTGAAGATGAGGCATTCAACCTGGCACCTGTTGCATCTCAATAAACACTCGTGGACTGAATGACTCTCAGGTTTCCTCTCTATGAGCAGATAATAACGCCCATACCTGCCACATCACAAGGTACTTATAAAGCATTATCAGGTATGAACCTTTAGTTGCTCTACATTTAGAGTAATTAAATATAGAGTCTGACATTGACATTTGTTCACCCTTTACTATCACTGATGTGAATCCATTTTACAATCTTGCAAATATATACATATATATGTATATAAATATACTTGTACAAATATATATGTGTATATATTTGTATTTTAGTGCTCCCCAATGTGTCTTGTAATCAATAATTTTCTTGATTTATTAAAATATGTTAATATAGTTACAGCATAGAATTGAAATCTATTTCCAATTTATTGGATAGTTTTGTATATTAATACATTCATAAATTACAAAGCCTGCTCCAGAGTTGGACAACATAACTAATTTGAGAATTTGGAGCGCTTCAGTAAACGGAGCAAACAGGTTAGGGGGTGAGAGTTGTTATTTCCGTAACATTTCTTTCTTTTCACAGATGGATCTGTGTCTCCCCTTCCTGTTCCCATTTGTGTCATCTGTCCTTTGCCACCCACCTCCACCAGAAACACTCTAAGGCACAGTCCCATCACACCCGTGCAGAGTTCTTTTCATTTAGTTTTGCATGTGGTACAAACGTAATGTTTGTGTCTGCTCAAAATTCGTACATCAAATTTTAACCTCCAATGTGCTGAAGTGAGGGGGCCGGGCCATTAGAAGGTCATTAGGTCATCAGGGCGGAGCCCTTGTGATGGGACCAGTGCTCTCAGAGAAGGACACAAGCGAGTTCTTGTCCTCCCGCTCTCTCTCTCTTTTCTCTGCAATCTGCCGAGTGAGGACGCAATGACAAGCTGGCTGTTTGTGAGCCAGTAAGGAGCCAATTACCAGGCACTGGACCTGCTGGCACCTTGATATTGGACTTCCAGGCTCCAGAACTGTGAGAAACACATTTATGTTGCTTAAGTCACCCAGTCTATGGCATTTTGTGATAGCAACCTGAACTAAGAAATGTCCTGTCATTTGTTAAATGTACGGCCTTCTAGAATTGAAACCACGAGGTTTTTGTATTCCAAAATATCCTCCAAATTTAAAATCGTGTCTAGTTTCCACTAAGCACTTAGTAGAAAAATATTAGGTCATTAAATTCTAGACTTAAGCTTTCTTTCCCTTTCCTTAGTCCTCACTCCCACCTCAGCCCTCCTGCCAATCCTAGCCCACTGATTTTGCCATCATCAGAACTCCTGAGGAGCACTTAGCAAAAGGAAGAAGTTAATTCCAAACCCTGGTAACACATGAGACAATTCTCAGAAAAGAAGGTGTATGTTTTTCTTATATTCTGAACTACATACATGTTTTCAGGTCAACACAGAAAATTGGAAAAGCTGCTAAGGCAATGTGAAGTAAGATAAATTGGTGTTAAGCTCATAGGCTGTCATGTTTAAAACAGCATGAATTACATTTTAAAATCAGTTTTTTTTAAAGCAAAGAACTTCCCTCCTGGAGTTTGATGACAATATTGGAAAAACCACGAAAGACCTATTGTCCTCGGTAACAGTTACTGCACGTAGTCTTGCAAAAGTTATTTTGGCAGCCTGTATTCAGTTCAGTGTTTTCTTCTAATTATGGTCTAATTCTGCTATATTGTTTTTTTTTTTTTTTATCTTTTAACATAGTAATCCAACTGGATGATGTTCAAAAAACTGTTTGAGGCTGATGTGTTGATAAGTGTGAACTCTGAGTTTTGAGGCCTCAGAGAACTCAGCCATAAATTCAATCCGAATTGCCTGGAAGATATTGTAGCTATTATGTGCATACTACCTTGACATATATATATTATGTTGCTTCCTTCAAATGTACTTCGTTATCGGGTGAATTGATCTGCACAGTATACCACTGACTTTAATGATGTGGGGTTAATAGACCACTGCACACTACATGCACACATAAACAATATGTACACTAGCAAAGCTTTTCTTGGCATAATACTTATGTCATTATATAGCAGATAGTTGATTAACATAAAATGCTACATCGTGTGTCCTAAACTATTATTGTCTGGATATGGAAGGTGAGTTAAAATCTTAATTTATTAAATTTAAATAAGCAAAGCAAATAAGAAAATGCACTTAGAGTAGAAGAGATGTATCTAGGTCAGAAATAAATGCATGCAGAATTATCTAATTAAAGTATATATACAATGATTACTGCAGCCTACCCTTTATTCAACATATTAGTTTAATCACAGAAGGAAACATTGCAAGGAATTAGCAGTGCATTGATAGTAAATAAAAATTTTAAATCAAAAAATAATTTTGAATATATTGTGCTTCTGTACATAGCTTTCCTTTTCTGCAAATGGAAAAGAGTAAACATACCGTACGTAATTGAGCATGTATTGCATTGCTGTCAGTGTTCACGTTTAAAGGTGGGCTATTAGGCTATATGAAACTAAATTAATTGTATCCTAACATGGCTGGTGTTGCTATTCCACATTGCATGTTCCTGGCATCGCACCTTCTCTAGGCTGCGTCTACTGAGGATCCCTTGGGACAGAGGGGAGGTCATGTTCAGTTCATTGTATCTCAGCCTGGGAGGCCGCCAGTGTTGCCAGAGAGCCATATGCCTGGTGATGCTGGGTGGGTTCTATACTTCATTAGTTATCCTAAACACCGACTCGCTAACTAAAATATCGAAACTGAATGTTTCCTTAGGTATCTCTCTGAAGAAATTTATGGCAACAACTTCAAAATCCAACAAGAGCAAGTGAGAATTGGCAGGAAAAAGAGAAAATATGTAACCAAAACAATAGGTTCCATGAAAGGATTAAAGAGTTTAATACGCACCCCAATATTTTCTCTAGTTCATTGCTCATTAATGTTCTACATATTCTTCAAAAGGAAGCATACCACAATAACAACTAAGCAATTTCTTGTTCTCCTCAGAGACTGCCCCAGTGCCTTTTTAAACCGTCTACACTTCTATAGGTCATACTCAGTAGCCAGAGGCACGTTTTGATGACAAAGAGAGTGATTCTAATAATTTATCTACTGCCTGCGTTTTCTATATACATTAAATCAGCCAAACACATGAATTGGAAAATTTTCTTTAATAAAAATCTCCAAAGGAGCTAAGATGACATATTACCACGAGCCTTTTGGTATGATTTAGTGTTGATGTAAAGAAAACAAGGCAACGATCAAAATGAATACGTCTGATTATCCCTAGTGTGTTTTCTTCAAGCGTATCATGATGTATTTTTTCATGTGTGTATAACTAAAACTTTATATCTGTCAGTGCTTTTCAGGTCTTGAAAAAGAGTATTATTAAATGATTAGAAATTCTCATGAGAAAAACAAAAACAAAATTCAATACACTCAACTAAACTCAGTGTTTTGAAATTCTGGGTTTAGGATTATCATGGGCCAACAGACAAAACAAAATTTGAGACAAAAAAGAAGCTGCTTTTATGAAATCTAAGCACTGTCCTTTATTTTGCACTGTGCGTGTCATTGGAAAGTCACATGTGACATGCTCTCTGATTGTACTCAGGGAGGAGAGAAACAGAGTGAGGGAGAGGTTGCCAGGGCCAGGCTGGAATTTGCAATTCTCACAGGGTCCTGCCAGGGATCAATTGTCCCCCGTCCCCCGCAAAGCGCACGGGCGTGCACTCACACACACACACTCACACACACACACACACAGTCTTCTGCTTTCAGATTGCAGCAGGAGCCATTCTTCTCCAGCAGGTAAGGGAGCTACAGGAACTACAGGAGGTTCCATTCTCCATCCTATCTTGACCAGGGCTTCCATCCCGTGTCCACACCAATGCAAAATAGTTCTGCAATAAAAGTTTGTTAACTGAAATGAATCCCATTCCTTTCTATCTTTGGTAGTGTTGTGCCTTAGTTTTCACTCCCTCGCCCATCAATACTACCCCTACGATTGCATACTATTCCTACCAGAGAGGATGAGCGTTCCTGTAGCTCCTCATCTTCGCAAACACTCAGTGTTTTCAGACTTTGTATTTTTTACAGTCTGTGTAAGTGCTATGCCACTATAGTTTCAATGTACAATTCCTTGATTACCATTGGAATAAACATCTTTTTTATGCCACTGCTCTTCAATCTGACTGACAGTAGACTCCTCACAGTCAGCCCACGGGGGCTGGTGGGGCTGACCCTCAATCTAGAAGCAGCCCATTTCTTATCGTAGAGTAGTACTATCCTCTCTGACCAAAGCAATTATTTCATGCACAAACTCATGATACACACTCTGCTGATTTTAGGATGGAGGCAGGGGAGGGAGGTGGGTTTGGGGGGAAGGAGGGAGGTGAGGGGAGAGGATGCAGACAACAGTAATTGAACAACAATAAAGTAAAAAAAAAAAAAGAAAAGAAAGTGGCACCATCTTCTCTTCAGATCACAGACACTGACCATGATATAAACTTGAGGCTTTTAAGTCTAGCTCCCACATGGAAAACGCCTGCCTGAGAATTCAGCCAATTGGCAAGAAAGGAAGAGAAAGAGAAGGGCAGAGGGACACTCCTGAGTAATTGCTGAACCAACTGGATGCCGTCAGAGACAAGCTAATCTACCCCCAGACTTACCAATATATGAATCAATAAATTACTTGCTACGCCCATGTTGAATAGTTCATAAATTTGGATATGGCTTTCTTTCAGTTACAATCTTGCTTTCTTTTCTTCTTTATGTTTTTATGCATTCATTCATTCTAATATACTTTATGCACATTTCCTATAAATAATATGTAATATAACTTGTTTAGTTGTGAAAGTTTAATTTGCTGATGCATTCAACTAATAATGCAATCTCATGGGTACCAATTAATTTTAAAGTTTCCTGCCAGATACCACAATTTTTTTCTTCTCTATTTTCAAAAATATATTTCTTTGACAATTAATTTATCATTTAAAGGTCATACTGAAATTCATCATCATAGTCCATGTATTTACTTTTTTAACATAAGAGAACTTACACGGAAGCCATTCTAGAGAACTGCATTCTTGGCAACATACTGCTCTACAGAGTAACTCAATATTTTTACTTATACTACCTTTTGCTCTGCAATAATAATATTTAAGGTATTCTTATTAACATTTAGAATTTACACAGAAATTGTTTCCTAGTTCCTCTTAAAAACAGTCAGCCTTACTGTCTTGTCTACGAACTTCAGCAAGATGGTGTTTAAATGGAAGGATATCAATAATTACATTTCAAATATAAATGGGCAAACATTAAGTGACACAATAAAGTTTGTACAATATCGGCCACAGGCAGCGATCACAGTGTGGATTCCAGTCATAAGGGGGAGTAGCAATCCTCAACCAGACTCAGCGGACCGATGCCCCCCAGTGGAGACCTTTAGAGACTCAATTCTGGTGTGAGGGTACGTTTGCTAATATTTAGACATAAGTGTTCTGTTTTGCTGATGGGAGCATGGACTTCCTGAAGAATTTTAACTTTCATGCATGTAAATCGATCAGCCTTTTCTCCTGCAATTTTTGACATACAGTACCTCCTGGGAGACCTTCCCCACACAAGATCAGATAACTCTTCTACTATAAATACTTTTCACTATTTGTTTCAAATTTCACATAAAATCGTTACATTACTCCATGGCCAATTTATTGTTTTACTATTTAAAGATGTAGAGATTTAACTCTTGCTACTAAACTGTTAAATAATTAAGTCACTCTCATTTATTTAGTAATTCCACCTCTCTTGTCCCCATTAATTTGAAAGGATATATTCACCTTATATTGAATTACTGTAACATTCTTAGTCTTCTATCATGTTCTTTTTATTGCTTTTGATTTTTTTAAATTCTAAATTGTATTAGTTAATGTGCCTGTAACAGTTGAGGCTACATATATTGAAATTCTCTTGGTTTTTCATTAAATTATATTACTTTGGAAATATTTTACCCATTAATATTTTCACTTGAACTGCTTTATATCATAGGTTAATTTGGGGAAAATCTGATTATTTTAATAAGATGTGTATTCTAGAGTTCAAACTTTTTTTTTAATAATTACTTTATTGTTGTTCAATTACAGTTATTTGCATCCTCTCCCTTCCCCTCCTCCCTCAAAAATGATACCCACAGTTCAAACTTTTTAATGTATATGTTCAATAAATAACGATGTAAAACAATACAATTAATAGAAGGCATTATTCACTATTCATTTTCATGTTCCTATAAAACGTTCACATCCAGAATAGATGATTGCCGCCGGAATTAATGAGCGGTTGGAATGTCAGAAACTAAAAGAGAACAAATATAAAATGCAACGTCCTGTCGGTGACTGGTTAAAGGGCCAGATGCTGTGGGTAATTTAATTGTACTTATCGCCCAGTGGCAGTCCCGTGAATGTCACGCCATGTGAAAGCACCTGCCCACGCCGATCAATCAAGTGATAACACTTAATAACCTGAAAGTGCTAGAAGGAAATGTTACCTTGAGTGATCACCATCCCATAAAAATTACAGTATGTCTGAATAAATCTTTACTGGTGGTTTTCCCATTAAGGCAGTAATACTACTATTATAAATAGTAATAGCACCTAGCACATCTGTAATGCTTAATATGTGCTAAGATTGTCTCTTACATCAACTTGCTTAATGACCAGAATAGTCCAACAAGGCAAGTAGTATCATTATGCCCGTGTTACCATTCGGAAACTCAGACACAGAGAGGTTAACTTGCTCAAATCACACAGCTGGTAAACGCTTGCATGAGAATAAACCCTTGGAGCCTGCCTGGCTCCAGGGCCCCTGCCCTTCACTCAGAGCCTTTTCTGCTTCCCAGGACACTTGGAACTGATGCTGAGCTCCCATCAGCAGTTGGGTCCCTGAGATCCTCCCAGCAGGACAAACTGAGACCTCAATCTCAGGGCATTAAGGGTCAGTTCCTTCCCCTCCACAGCCCTGTCTTTGTACCTTCTTCAGTCTAGTATCTGTGTGCCCCTCAAAATCACTACTACATACTTTCTGCACCCAGTTGGTCATCTGCTTCCAGGAATCCCGAAGGAAGACATATGCGTTAAATACACTTTTATCCTCTAGATACACTCTATTTGTTGTACACATTCGTTGGTTTATTTGTAATTTACATCACAAAGCATATCTTTAATACCACCATGCCACTCTGAGTTCAAACTTTTAAAGTGACTCTTCATAACAAAAAGCGTCCAAAGTTTTTGGATTTACACCAAAAATAATACAATATGGACCCAACTACTCTTTCGAGTTTAAACCTAGTTCTTCCATATGCAAACCACCTGTCCTAACAAAGTAGAAACATTTTAACTTGAATAAAGTAGATGTTACTTTAATACATCCAGAAATATATTTACAAGGGGATGGAACGACCAAGGACAAAAGAGACCCCTGGCTGTACTGAGTAAGTTTTACTGCTCCCTTGTCAGCAGCTAGGATAGCATTAGGGACTATGTGGGTATAAACCTAGTGGTGGGCGCAGAGGAAAGAGCTCCAGCTCTGCAGCTACAGAGAGCAACAATAGGAAGCTGGAACAGAATATATACTTTCTAATTGTGACTTTCATGGCTTTGCACTGAAACTCACAGTCACTGTTTGATATGTATCACCTAGCTTTGTGTTTCTTGGAATATATCCATATGTGAAAGCTCAATTCTGCTAAATAATATTTCTTCATTTTGATTACTTTGACTGTGTCCACTACACAGAAATAAAAAAAAAAATCATATAAATTCAATTCTATTGATGTTCTCACATGCAAAAGCTTTTATTATGTTACCATAAAAATTTAAAAAATGACCAGGGGGAAAGAGGCATGATGAAAGAGAAAATGGAAGGAGGCCAGAAAACCCATTTAAGATCATAATCATTATTAAATCACTTTAATATCACATGATGTTCTTGCTTTGAAACACTGACTAGAATCTTTCGAAACTGTTTATTCTCGTTATTTACACTGTAACCTTACTAACACTTTCCTTAATATGTTAGATTTTCCTTGTGTCAGAAAATTCTTGGTATGTTTTGCAAAGTGGCATTTGGTTTTCATCATGTTCCGTGCTCAGACAGTGTGACCTCACAGCTTCTACTTGAGACTGAATCAGCCTTGCGGCGTCTCTTCCTTTATCCATTCTGAACACGCTCTCCTTTGAAACTCCTACCCCTAAGAACCAGAAACTTTGTACAATGGAATCTGTTTCATTTTCAGTAGTTTTGCACTGTTTGCATTCATCTCGTTCCCTTTGTTATGAATGTGATTTTGACAAATGAATACCAAAGGTAATTTCTATTTTCACTGAGCTTTAAGGAGGTTTTTCAAAAGCTGAGGTGACCTATTCAATGTTGCAGTCAGCGGGCTATTCTAAATGATCGGTTGATTATGGGCGAGAAAACAGAAAAGCAGGAGCTGTATTTTGAAGGGAGACTGATTAGCTTAATTTTTTTAAAAGCCTCTGTGTGATCTTATTAACTTTACAGGAAACGAGCAAACTTTTTCAGAGTGGCTTTTACATTTTATATTCCCAGCAGCATGCATGAGAGTCCCAGCGGCTCTCATCCATTCCAGCACTTGATGTTGTCAGTATCTTTATTTTAGTAACTACAATTATCACTGTTTATAATTTCTCAGAGCTTTTGATGTGAAAACATGTACAATTGATGTCTTAGTATATGATATGGAAGGTTTTACTCTCCAGATGTCATATTGAAGGCTTTATTTCCCACAATGCCCCAGTGTGGGCTTAGGTTGTTGATACATTTAATGCTTCAGTTAAGAGTAAAATTTGAGGCCCTGGCTGGTGTAGCTCAGTGGATTGAGTGTGGGCTGGGAACCAGAGGGTCCCAGTTCGATTCCCCGTCAGGGCACATGCCTGGGTTGTGGGCCAGGTCCCCAGTGAGGGCCATGTGAGAGGAAACCATACATTGCTGTTTCTCTCCCTCTCTGTATCCCTCCCTTACCCTCTCTCTAAAATAAACACATCAAATCTTAAAAAAAAAAAAAGAGTAAAATTTGAGTGAGGAATGAGGCTGCAGGCGAAGAAAAAAGGAGACCCAGTCATAAGGACTCAGGAAGAAAGAACATGAAGAAAGTAAGCTTATTTTTTAGAGCCGCACACTCCTCGGTCTCCCAAAATAACTTGCATCATGGCTGGTCTGTAAATTATTTTCAGCAGTCTTTGTAGAATAATACAAAATGGCAAAAACAATGTAAAATTAGAAATGAGAGATTTTTCCTAAATATTGTGACATGAGAGAAGATGCGGTTTTGAATATTATGAGATATGAACATGCATTCATTGCTTGGAGGGGTGAACGGAGGGTAGAATATGGAGTCTGCATCAGTCTGGTGTGTTTGTGAGCATTTAGGAAAGAAAGCAGTAGACTTGTGACCTCAGGTGAAAGATTTTAAACATGACACGCCCAAACTGGATGAATTATGAGGGAAGGTATAGCGTTCAATATTCTTGATTTTAGGCAAATATATGACAAAATGTTTAAGTAGAATATTGCAGGATAAAGGTTACAAGTAAATTCAGAGCTGATTAAATACTTTATCAAAGAATGCACATTAAAGGACTGATAGTAATTTTAAGGCAGTCTTAAAGGGATTTGGCAACACTGTTAGGGAGTATATTGTCCAGAGTCCAGTGAATACTCGGACTCAGTAATTGCTCTGGTTCATCTTCCCCCGACCTATACTCAATTTTCTGTTCCCACTGTGCTTTATTTTTCTGATGTATGCATGATCGGACTTGGAATTTCTCCAAAAGTGCACACAAGAATAGACACATACTCCAAAGTGGAATTTGAGGGAAAAGCTCATGTAGTTAATAGAACTAGACCATCATAAGTAATGGTCTCCGCCGTTTCTCTCCCTGTATTCACTGATTGGACCTTTAGCACCGTTCTTTCATAGTCTGGCGTCGACTGCAACCTCATCGAGGGCCTCTAAAACCGAGGTAAATAATCTTCCGTGTACATCTGGACCTCTAGGTTGTACTTAGCTTTCTACCAGCAGATGTTTTCAGGTAGTTAGTCCCATAACCTTACATTTGTGAATAGTATGCCCCATTAAGCAAATTTCCAAAGACAAGTTTCTTATTAAGGCCAACAAAAAATTGCACGTTCAATAAGTCCATTATATATGAAACTCAAATGCACCCGCAATTCTGAGGTCCTGCAAATGGAGCCTCATTAAAAACAAAGCTCGGTTCAATGTATAAATTATACACTCGTTAATTTTAGGTAAGTCATATAGCTCTAGTGCTAACTAAGCATCTAAAATATAATGTAAAAAACCACTTACTATTTTTACTTTATTTTACTTTTATACTCTGTAATGTATCATTTTTATTTATTACAACCTTTTTACCATTAAAATGTAAGCACTGAGCTATGACCATAGCATATTTTTAATAACTTTATGCAACCACAGAATTAACAAAACAGTTAGTTGTCTCTTTATTTGTCTTGTAATGTTAGAAATCCATAATAAATTCTTGTATCACATTTATTGAAAAACTATATTAACTCCTTTTATCACCACGTAAAGACCTGGAATGGCCTGGGTCAAGCTAATGTGGTAGAGCATGGCACTTATAAAATGCATCTTAACAGAATCGTCATTTCTCATTCTATCCTACATCTTCATTTCTAAATATTCAAGACTAGACTTATTTCTTTGACAACTAAAGGCATCATTACCAAACACATATTTTGAACTACATATTTTGCCTGAAAGACAGGACATTCAGAGATGTTTTCCTCTCACAGCATTAGTATCCCTGACAACTTTAGCAGACTAGCAAACCATGGTCCTGAGAGGTACAGTCCAACACTGTTCAGGGATGGTGTTAGGGCCACAAACCCGTTTCCTATTGAGCGCATCGGCCTCACAGAACTGTGCGGACTGGTCCGCGACTCGGGCACGGGGTACCAGATAAAAGCAGGGGCCCAGAAGCCAGCAAGGGCTGGAGGTGACTCAGCCAAACCACAGACCTCAGAATTTGGTCTACGTCCTCTGGGAAGAAGGTTCAGTATTCCTCGAACCTACACTCCTAAGTCTCCACAAATTTCAGGATTTAATTACATTTCTGAGACAAAGCATTTGTTTTGTTTTGAAGGTAATAACAAACAGTAACTAACAACAAAAGGGTAGTGCTATGAGTCAGGATGTCATGACAATGACATAAAAAAAAAACACCTGTCATAAAACTTTTCAAAACACACACCTTATTGTCTTCTCCTTCAGACACTGCAATTCCCTTATATCCGAGTTACACCCATTTTGGGGCCTAATTTTTAAGAATCCTATCCTCCTGTTTTCCTAAATGGATTAATTAATATTAAACTAATTAATAGTAGTTTAATATTAATACATAAATTAATTGATTTTAACAATGAACCTTTAAAACCAACTATGCATTTATTTAATCGCTTAACACGGCTGTGTAAAATCAAACCTAAGTGTTTCATTGATCTACTCTTCCAGAGTTACACAGGCCTCTTTTGCATAAAATATTCATTCTCATTAAGTTGTCCCAGACCACTACAGCATTCTCTAAGTTAAAAAATACGAGTCTATGACAAAAATCCATAAATTTTTGGTACGTGAGAGTAATCTGTAACCTTCTACTTTGTACAGGTCCAACACCATCTGGTGTCAATTAGGGGCTCCCAGGTGTTCGCGGTAGTAATTGCTTTAACGCAAGACTGCATGTCACTTTAGGGGCCTTTCAATATTTATTATAAATATCCTCATCTACATTTTCTCCATTTATTTAGGGACAAAACATGCTGATGTTTAGCATTTACAAAAATAAGCTGATTGGGCTTGCTGAATGAGTTTATGTATAAAATTTCATTATAAAACATTTATAAAGCCAGACTTTGATGAAAGAGTGAAAGCATAAAAAGGATGTTGTTAGTTGTGTTTATTCACATTCTCAATTTTAAATCTAAAATACATACTTATAATTTGTGGTTAAGATGTCAAACACTCAAATCAGATGTCATTTAGTCAGGACTACGACATAGAGGGGAATGTAATGAGCCAAATTATTCATCAATTAATTTCTTTCTCCAAAGGTAAAAAAATAGTCTTTTACTTTTTGACCTGGAACAGGAGAGAACCATAGAGACGAAGAAGCATAGTACTTATTTCATAGATAAGGAAACTAACACCCAGAGGCGTAGTCAAGTGTGCAGAATTTTTATATGTTGATTAAATAAAAATTACACAATTGCAATAACTAACATACGCACAATGCAAAGTGTGCTTCAGGAAGTACTCCCTGAATTTCACACATACTTGCCTATCTAATTCTTTATTTTTAAATATTTGTTGTATAACATTGGCTATGTACCTATAACATATATGCAAGTTGTAAAGCACAGTAAGGAAATGAACACTGGAGAGCTCCCTACCCGATTTAAGAACTAGATCGTGACCGTCTGTGTGTTCCTTCCCTATCTACTCCTTCGCCTCCCTTCCCCCGCAGGGGAACTGTTGTACTGAGTTATATGTTCATCATTCCCTTCTTTTCTTTTAATAGTTTTTCCATATATGTATACTCTAGTTCCTCAGCAATGTAGCTTTTCGTTTTGCTTCAAGTTGAGGCCTTATTAAAAGTGCCACTATTACTGTTTGGAGATTTGTGCTGCAGTCTGGAGGCGTAAGCGGCAGGCTGTCTGCAGTTCTCTTTGAAATGACCCGAGGTGGAGAGAAAAGGAGAAATGAAGTAAATTAAGTAAAATGTTGCCAATTATCGAACATATGCAACAGAAACCTGTACAGGACTGACTGTAGCAGGGCTGTCTAAGTAGCAAAAAGCCTGGGGAACATCACACGAAGGCATATTACACAGCAATAAAGATTACTGAGTAAGATGCATTGCCTGTCTAATTCCCGCGCTGACTACGTGAGATGAGCCCTGGGGAGGAGGATGCGCAGACTGACTTGCATCAGGTCACAGAACCAGGAGGTGACAGACCTGGGGTTTAGCTGTTTTAGAAATATGCCATTAACTACTGAAACGTAATTCCTTCCTAAAACCAGTTTGTGAGGAAATTGTGATTTCTAGGTGACTATATTTTTCTACAAGATTTTGATATATAAATCATATTATGGAGGTCCTCATAATATTAATTAAAATGGATATAAAATCATTTTTATTGAACTTACGTTCTGATTTTTTGGGTTTTCTATAACAATTCTTAATAATTAGTCATCATCAGAGTGTCTGTCCAGCAAATGTTTTGTGTCTAATCTTGCTCTGCTCAGTGGTTTAAACAATCTCGTAAGCATTAATGTATATCAATTGTATAAATTCTTAATTGTAACACAGTTACTATTAAAACTTGGTGATTAAGCATGTGATTAATCCTTAAAGTATGATTTTACTTCTTGCTTCATAGAGATTTGATTTTGCCATGATAGTTGGCTAGTCACTTTTTTGAAAATGCTTCTAAATGAATTAACTTGCAGCGCATTGGATGGAATAAAATGCTGACGTCTCCATCAACCCTGCTGTGTGCAGTAGTCGACTCAGGAACATTTCTATGATGTTGCTCTGGCTCTGCTTTCCTTATACTGGTTCTGTGGGGAAGCCTGTGGGCTGCATGTGTGTGTGTGTGTGTGTGTGCGCGTGTGTATCTGTCTGTCTGTCTTGGCAGTTGGGGGGTATACTGAGTTGGGCAGACAGCTATTGACACAGTTAAAAGACTTAGTTAGGGTCTTCAGTTT
The DNA here is from genome assembly GCA_004026765.1 of Micronycteris hirsuta. Lineage (NCBI taxonomy): Eukaryota > Metazoa > Chordata > Mammalia > Chiroptera > Phyllostomidae > Micronycteris > Micronycteris hirsuta. The sequence continues at coordinate 49,964 of PVJI01007334.1, read as the reverse complement.
TTACTATAGGGTATGATTTTATAATAAGGCTATTTGTTTTCTGAAATGAGAAGATCTGGCCACAATCCAGAATTTTGGGGGCTCCTGCTTCAGCTGACAGATGACAAGCCAAGGTGAGTATATTATCACTAAAGAAATGGTCGCACACATCACCTCTCACAGGTAGGCCTAGGTTTTTATCTTTGAATTAAATTGAACCAGTAAACATGTTATATTTTTGCCACCCATAATTATTTTTATCTAACTACACTTGACTGCCTTGTTCTCAACATTCTAGAATTATGCCAAAGCATTAGCCAACTCAATTCTCCTCTTGATGTACAGTTGCTAAAATAGTATATACACTGTATCATCCAGTTTTCTTTCTATTCATCAATGAGTATATTAATTCAGTGTAACTTTGAGGAAAAACTTTGGTTTCCCATAAGAAGTTCATATGTTTATTCCTTAAATGTAGTGGGCGCACATCATTAGTTACCGTTTCCTTTACGCCTTCACTACCAAGAAGGCCTATGTAGTTTAATTTGCTCCATAGGGTACAAATGGCTTTCATGTATGTAAGCACAGTACTGATTTTAAAGGAACTTTATGCATTTGTACATTTTATCTCATTAAAACTTACTATATTTTAAACATGTATAATTCATCCTGCGAACTGTATTATTCATGTCCATTGACCCAAAATGGGAAGAAACCAAATCAAATAAAAATATTTTCCTTCGGATCCTAATGTGTCATTTTTTTCTTATCAAGCCACATCTTCTCTAGTCAGAAATAAAACACATTTGATTTTTAAGTGTGTAGTGGATTGACAGTCCTTGGAAAAGGCGAGGGACCAGTGCAGCCACCTCTGTTCTGGCCCACCTGCTACTCACTCATCACCCAGCTCCCTGACCCGCTCCCCCCAGACCCCAGGGCAAGGGGGACAGGCTCCACAGACCTCAGAAGAAACCCAGGACTTCATTCTCCTGCAGAAGCTGTCTCTTCCTGTGTTCAGTATTATGTGCTGTTTAGTTCTCAAAATGTAAAGTAAACATGAAAATTGGTACTAAATATAAATATCACTGTGTTTAATTTTTGGGCCAGTGGCATTTTTTTCTTACTGTCATATGGATTTATTTCAAAATTACTTTGAAGAAGTTTGAAGCATTGAAGAATCAGTGAAGACAAATGAGTAATTATAGATTTAATTGAGATTTTTATATAGTTTGATTATGTCACTGATTTTTGAGACATGAAAATAAAAATATCAACCATGAGCAAATTATTCTGACAATAACAGCTAGCAGTTTCTAGGAGTTTTAGTTCATTTTTCCAAATTTATTGAGCATTAAACCAGGACAATTATGATGAAATATGAGATTCCATTTGAAGCATAAGATTGTAACCTTAGCCCTGGCTGGTGTAGCTCAGTGGATTGAGCGCGGGCTGGGAACCAGAGGGTCCCGGTTTGATTCCCAGTCAGGGCACATGCCTGGGTTGCGGGCCAGGTCCCCGTGAGGGCCACGTGAGAGGCAACCATACATTGCTGTTTCTCTCCCTCTCTGTCTCCCTCCCTTCCTCTCTTTCTAAAAATAAATAAATTTTAAAAAAAATCTTAAAAAAAAAAGATTGTAACCTTAAGTACCTTTTAAATGTAAAATTTCAGAAGGGTGGCATTCTAATTATTTAATACCCAGTTAGTCTTACTGTTTTGCCGGGATAATGCTGTAGATGTGGAGCTCACCATGTTTACAAGACTGGACCACAGAGACTCGTTCTGGTTGCTCAAATGACATGTGACTGAAAGTTACATGAAGGATGCTATTAAACAAAAATAATTAAATACAAAACTATCTTTACTCATTCGGATTAGTCCATGGGCAACCTTTCAGTTTCTCCTCCTTGTATTTGTATTTTCCTGCTGTAGACGGATAGCAAAAGGCGTAGGAGAGGGGGAAAATCTTATTACTTTTTAGCCGTTACTCTACCAAAAAGAAACAACAGTTGATGATGTCATGTAAGAATAAGCACCATTCAATTTCTTTTTCAAGTTGCTAAGAGATGTTGAAGAGCAATCATTTTTTATGAAATTAACATTTATATTTTTAAAAACGACTTATAATAGTTTGTCTTTTCTATTACAGACTAATGTAATGTTATTGACAAATAAAAGATAATTACCCCAATGATACTGTGGGAAAGGTCACTATAAATTAGCAACTCAAATTAGTACAGACTTAATTATTAGTATTATCATTTTTATGAAAAAAGTATATATCAAAACTACATATTTCATATGCACTACCCTAAGAAAATTATTTTTATTCTGTATGTCACACTGTAGCAGTTTCCTAAGAGAATATGGTAAGCTTCACAAAAGAATGGTGTATAATTGACATTTTATCCATGTTATTTTATGAAATTGTCCTGAAAAATAAAAAATAAGCCATCAAGGCATATGAACACACAACACCTAAATTCACACACAATTTCTGTCTGTAAAAAAGGAATGACCTGCTAATACAGTCATTATTGATTAAAAAACAGAAATTTTGACCTGGATAATAATTCTGATGTGTACTAAAGTAACTTCTAGTTTTTTTCTTCAAGAAATCTGACCTCTTGGGACTGTGTACTTTCTTTAACTACTTCTCTACAACAATCTCATTCCACTCAGTTTTATTCTAAGAAGAAAAATTTGTAGAAAGAAATCTTGAATTCATTAATCTCCTATGAAAGATCTGAATCTTAGATGTCATGGGGAAAGGGGTATTGTGGTATCAACAGAAATTTAACATAAAGTCTAGAATTTTATAAGCACACAAAAATATTTGTCAATTGACTTTGAACGAAAAATCTAAAAATGTTTACATTTAATTTTGAGTGAGCGGTCATATGTATAAAATCCTTCTCTTTGCATTTATTAACTTAGAAGTAATCTCATTTTATAGTCTCAGAATGAGTCTGGTTTGGATGAACACAGTGGGTCTGTTTAGGTCTTCAGTTACACATGTCCCTGGCAAACTGAATCAGCAGGAGAGTAGGCTTGATTGAAAAAATTAGAAACAGAGGATACCAAGGGGATGGATATTTACTTTGCTGATCAAACACATATAGAATTTTGGGGAAAATGATACCATTCACTACTGATAGGGGGCATTTTTTCCCTTACATAATGGGAATACAATGTAGAAAGATAATTCAGTCTGTTATGCTTTCTACTGGAAATGGATAGATATAGGGTGGAAATTAGAATAGTTTTATTTGAAGAATAAATGCATTTATTTTCCATGAATATTACTCCATTTTTGGAAGTATATTTTTAAATATTGCAAAATAGTATCATGTTTATATTTTAATCAAGACTATGCCCCCAAAACAAAAACTGAAAAAAATTAAAAAGCAGCAGGAAAAGATTAAAACAGCTACTTTATGTCAATACAACTAAAATTAAAATCTTTTAAATATATTGCTTGAATTCATCCTATTATCTCTTCAACTTCTACTTAAAGAAATATTTATCCTGATACGATTTAAAAATTTTCTACATACCAGATCTATTTAACATGATGCGTTTTGTAGTACATCTTTGCAACAATATTGTAAATCCAACATATTTTTCTCAACTATCATAGAGATACATCAGATAGAAAGCCTTGTGAGATTTCTAAGTAATAGTAACATATTTCTAACTAAAGTGATACAATTATTATAATCATCATCATCAAAATAATAACAGATTTGAAGGGAAGGGAGGTGGGGTTGGAGGGGGTGGGGAGGGAAGGGTAGAGGATGCAGACAACTGTAACTGAACAACAATAAAGTAATTATTTAAAATAAAAATAAAAGTCATAACAAAAAAAAGAGAAAAGAATAGTAAGATCTACCTCTTAGTATGGTCAGATAACTAAATGAGCTAATTAAGTAAGGCATCTGGCACATATTGGTGTTAAATGGTAATTATTGTGAAAAATAATAACAGATTTGAAATATAACTGTCTACTATTTCAGAAACTGAAATTGCCCTGATTCTTATAATATCATTCTAAATAAGTGTCCTTATTTTTGTTTTAGAGATGAAAAACCTGACTCTCCAAGAGATAAATTACTTTTTGGCGTCCCAGATGGTTTGACTCCAAAGGCGAACGGACACTTTGTTCCCTCTGCACTCCCCTTTCTCTACAGCTGTCTTTGTTCTCTGTGTGTTTATTGAAAAACAGAAAACAAGGAAAAGATGGAGGTCACCAACAGCAGACTCCGGTGATGAGGATGTTAAACAGTTTTTAGCTTAAGCATCAATGGATTGAGTATATTTCCACCCACAAATATAAGCTGCTACATCATTAGCTTATTGATTTGCTTCATTTAAAACGAAGTATAACCTTTCTCCCTCCACCCATCCTTTCTCTCTCCATTTCTTCATTCTTCTATTTCTCTCTCAGTTGGCAAACACTGATACTCTATTAAAATCAATTTAGCTCTAACTGGTGTGGCTCAGTGGATTGAGCGCCAGCCTGCAAACCAAAGGGTTGCTGGTTCGATTCCCAGTCAGGGCACATGCCTGGGTTGCAGACCAGGTCCCCCTTAGAAGGGTTCCCGAGAAGCAACCACACGTTGATGCTTCTCTTCCTCTCTTTCTCACTCCCTTCTTCTCTGTCTACAAATAAATAAATAAAATCTTTAAAAAAAGAAATCATAAAAAAATAAAATCAGTTTAAAACTGGTTGGAAATACAATATGATACTATTATTCTTTATCTTTCCTTCAGGAAAGCATACAACAAAATGCAAATGGTATTTGATTACGCTCCACGTAACTGAACAGCTGCTTTGCTCTATCAGCAGTAGTCATGTAGCTGTTGTGTTACCGTGGACACTGGAATTTGTTTTTTGTGTGTTTAATTTACACTTTGTCATTTCCTCTAGCGACATTTTATTTTTCAAATCAGGAACAGAATATAAAAGAAAGTTTTATCTATCTAAAGTCTTCTCAACATTAAGAAAATTATGACATGGACCCATGGACAAAGACAATGGGGGGATTGAATGTGGGAGGTGGGCAGTGGGTAGGGGAGGGGAGAGTAATGGGGGAAAATGGGGACAACTTTAATTGAACAACAATAAAAAATTAAAAAAAAAAGAAAATTATGACATGGAAAACCTGCCTGTTCAGGCCTGTTTCTGCAGTTCCAATATAACAGTGAAATAGCTTATTCATTTACACCGAGCGCCTGGTGCTTCTGAGGCAGCTCTGTACCCACAGACATATTTCTTTCTCTGATTTTAAATACATTTGTGTATCACTCCCCTGCATAATTGACATACATCTATGTATCACAAAATACTTTCCAGTTATAGTAATAATGGACACCTACTGACCAACTCTTACACTTTATAGATGCAAAATAGAATTTAATTATTATAAATAAAATGTAACTATATTTTTTTGAAATATATGCTAAAATGTAAGTTCCACTTTGGGGTTCACAAAAATGAAAAACATATCAAAAATGTATTTCATATACTTACAAAGGAAATAGACAGAATCAAACTCATGTTTATAAATCTCACACTTTTTTTGAAAAAAGTGTCACATTTTTGTGTAGTTTAATTAGAAATATTGGAAACATACCTCTGCATTTAAATGATGATAAACTTATTAAGATAAGGGTAACTCAGTCCTCAAAATTTTAATTTACCATCTGTAATATACTTTCATACACGCACATACACAAACACAAAATACCAATAAGTGGTAGGCAATTTTCCCACAGAAAAAAATGTATTCATTTTTAGAATTTTAGCAATTACAAAGTAAATCTTTGTGTTACCTTACATAATTACAACTGACTTTTAATTTGCCTCTCTTCTTACAAAAATTGAGTCAAATAACTTCTTAGAAAAATTGAGTCAACCAATAATGCCATTTCATATGAATCTCTAAATTAACATTTTTGACAATATGATAAAACACTAATACTTTATCATTAACTTACATTTACCACTTCTGAAGCCTATAAACCTTACATTGTAGATAATGCAACATTAAATTTATAAGTAACCATACATTTTAAGATTCATTATATTCAACTATTATGTTATTTCTGATTTCTATAAGCTGATAATTAATATTTATTGGTAAATGATTTGCCCAACATAAGGGATAAATAGACAGCATAATATATGCTAATTCTGTCCCATAATAGCACACTGACAACAGGAATAACTACCAAACAGAGGAAACCTGAACTAGCCTGTGGTAAATCAGATCGTAGGCGAGATAACTGGTCTGTCTGGGATGTCTGGATACACATTAGATAAATGATGCACGCTTGCTTTTCCCCGTTTAAACAACCACAGAGTTTTACACGGAGTGACATGGCACAAACAGTTGTACCCCGAAACACTCACCTACTGTCAGCTGTCCAGTTAACTGGCCCATGTGATTTCTTGCATTCACTGTTACATTCCTGTCAGACTGTAAGACCAGTGGGCTATCCTGGGGAACATGTATAAAATAAAGAAATCAAATAAAAAGTAGAAATATAGTCAAAACTTAATATATAAAATTACACTCCATCTGTTTGGATATTATCAAAATTCCATTTCTCTGTTTTATACTGGTTGAACAATTCAAAGAACAGGGATGCTTTGTAATAACTGCTGTAGAGAACAGGACTGTTTCTACATCGGTAAAGGGGCATTCAGTATATGAGCAAGCATTTCCAGCTTCACTAATGATTGGACATCACTGGAGTGACGGCCTCTCTTCTCTCCTCCCAATGGCACGTGTGCCTGACTTCGGAGATATACTAGACCTTATCCAGCTGTGAAAGTCTCTTTTGAAGCAGAACTTGGAACTTAAGAGGTCTCAGCTTAAAAATTATCCCCTCAAAACTCCTTCTCCTGAGAACTGTAGCTGTAGGTTCATTCCTCTCTCAAACTCCCAGTCTCCATTTATTTTGTGCAAAGCACTTATCATAAGACAAATTTATTTTGCTCATTTATGTGTTTATTTGTTTTTTTTAAAATTTGTTTCTGTCTCAAGAAAAACTGTCCATGTTTATATTCCCACTACTTAGCATACTGCTGAAGGAACGCATTTACTCAGTGCTCAGTGAATGGATAAATAAGTCTTCATAAGATAATAATAAATATTACCTTATCTACCCCATGTAGAAATTAGTTGTGAATCACAGAATGGTTTAAGTAGGGAGGTATATAGAACATAAGGTATTGGTCTGGGAATTCTCCTTTAGTATTTATAACCTTGACTGCTGTTTTCTTCTATCACTTATTTAACACTTAATAGTAAACTAATTTACCGAAGGACATGACCGCTGCCTAAGGAACTTATGGGTTGGGCGCTTGCCACCTGTGTCAGACAAGTAACTTACAACTGGCTACACTATCATTTTTATGATCTAAAACATAAGCAGCTGGATTATTTACAGACTCTCCATTCACTCATTCATTCAACAAATATTTATTGAGCCTCGGCAGGTATGACATAGTCCTAGAAGCTGGAAACATTTCTGTGTTCAAAATGGAACAATACCTGCCCTTACGTGGCTTGTAGTCTAGACACGGAAATTCTAAAAATATCTCCCAACACTCTCCTCACCATCAATATGGTATGTCACTTCTATGTCAATGTAAATATACAAGTGCTTCATATATGAGCCATATAAAACCTCTTTTGAGATTAGGATCTGAAATTCATGATTTTGATGCACAGAGAAAGACTTACAGGCTTGCTGCTAAAGCTGCTTTGTGCCCCTTCTGGATAGACAGACACAAAGCATTGAGCAGACATGTACACACGAGCACACACACACATTTTTCTCTTAAAACTGTGCTGTGCTAATGTAGCTAAACTAAGACTTGATTTTTTAAAATAATTTTCCACATTTTAAAGATTGTATTTAATCTGTAAATGAGGCATAGCTGTACAAATATCACTATAGTAAAATTTCATTCCCTGCCTGGCTCTCATCACATTTCTTTTTGCAACACATCAAGTAATTTCTGCAGTTTTAAAAAAATCTAATCATTTTACCACAGATGTTTCTATGCTTCAGGTTCATCTCTGAAGATATCTGAAGTATTTTAAATTAATTCCATCATTCATTTGAGTAATACGTTCAAATTCTATTTAAATATGTGATAAAAATGTGATAAAAATGATACCAACTTTTTCAATCATGTAAAAAGGATACAATACTAAACTATTTATAAATCTGATAACAACGACATTTTTAGGTTGAAAATAGTACCAAGAAAGTACGTCTTATCAAAAAAGATTGACATTTAAGAAGGTTTTATATCTTTTTTCTTGTGTTCATTTCTCCAAAGGTCTCTATATAAGAAAATCACTCATTCCACTAATAAATCATAGGTGTCTACTTTCTTTTTTATACTCTCTCTTCATGTTCCTTTATATTATATTTCTGTGTTACAAAACTTGGAATGCTAGTCTAGTTTCAGAGAGTAAAATAAACATAACAGTACTCCCTTCTAGAACATAATGGGGAGACAATGATTTGGTGGTATTATCTCAAGGGGTAGGAATAAAACATAATGGTCTGTAAAGGTGAGTCGGTGGCATCTTATATGCACAATGTAGTAGTATAAATATATTATTTTTCCTTCAGAGAAAGAAAAACTTCATGTTTAGATTCAAATATCCTTCCTCCAAACCAGGAAATCCTCCATTAGCAGGTATTTCAGTTTTCTGGAGCTGACATGCATCTTGGCTGTAACTCCAGGGAATCTATTTGCATTTTTTTGCTACTCTTGAGACAAAGCAGGTAGGAAATCCAGGGAGAAAGGCAATGGCACCATTAAACGGACCTGAAAAACCTGCTTACCTTTCCTTCACACACACTTTGCTAACGGTTATAAACAAACAATGCAAAATGTTCTCATTGTAATGCCTCTGTGATAGGCGGTGCAATTGACTCAGAAGGAAAAATGATTCTTTTCTTTGTGCTTCTATTGTGTTCACCTTTGTTTATCATAAATATTCACTGAATTTCCTGTGATGTGTCCAGCTCTTTGATAGTGAGTGGGTGTAGAACAGAGACAAAGGAGACAAACTTTCTTCTCTTATGGAGTTCATAAACTAGTAAGCCAGACTATAAACCGGATAAATAAACAAAACAAAACAGAGAATGTTACAGGAACAAGCTGCTTGGATAGATGTTTCTCTACACAAGTGCATGCTCTTCTGACGAGAAGATGTGTCTATATGTGTATAGAGTGCTATGTATTAAGACACTTCAGATACCTGTATTCATCTGTCAGTGCCAGACCCTGTTCTAAATACTTCACATGTCCCAGCTCATCTATTTATGACGCTTTTTGTGAAATGGCTTGTGATTAAATTCAAAAGATAGAGTGCTTGGAGGAGACAGTGGACCCTGACTGATGTCAGAAATTGCCAAATGCTGGCTGCTTGACTTAGCAAGTCCCGCATCTCTGTGCAACGATTTCTTCATCTGTACATAGGGCGGCAGTATGTAATTTGTGGGGGTATTTTAAATGAAATAATGAGATAATGTATAAAAATGTTCAGACGAGTGCCTTGCCTTTGCTAGGGGCACTGTTAGTGTTTTCTTTTATTATTTGCTCCTCAATGTATTTCTAGTACTCTGCGAATGACAGTACTGGCTACTGTCCATTCCGTTTTACCATGAAGAAACTTCAGCAGAGAAAGTATACATCAGTTGCTGTAAATCACACAGCTAATCGATAACAGAAGATATATTCAAACCCAGAAATTTGAGTCTAGAATCTCTCCTGTCAAGCATTACAAGACACTGTGTCTCTGGTTGGTGATTAATTTCTAGGCTTTCTAAAACAACAAGTCAAAATCTGAAAATACATAAATGTATTAGAACAAAATACAATTTAAAATTGCTTTAAACATTTGAGCATGATCCATGTTGTTCAGTGGAGATGGTATAAATTTGATATATAATTTCTGAAATATACAATTTTACCTGAGTTTGACCAGGCAAGTTTTCTTATTCTCACTGACAGTAATTATACAATTTTGCGATAAACCTACTTTATCCCCAAATTTTCTACCTTCCTTTTCCTCAGTATCGAATCAATGATGTCAGAAATGTTTCTTAAATAAACCTTGTCCTGTTTTTCCTGGGACCACTCCTATAATAGATGGATAACGCACATCAAAATAACCACTTCTTCCTTAAATTGATATTTTTAATATCAACTTACATTTAAAATTAAAAACATATTGGCATGCTTCAATGAAAGCAAAACAAAATAAAATACATTGATTCTTCATTCCCAGTATGGAAAAAATCACATTCTTAACCTATAAGGTCCTCTGTAATGCAATGCAGTCTTACTTCGGCAGCTCTGGGGCACATCCCTTCACCACACAGGAGCTGCCCCCACCTGCATGTCTCTGAAAACATGCCACTTCCATGTGCCCTCATCTTCTGTTCTCTGTGCCTGACATTATTATCCACTTCTCCATCAACTGGCAGGACTCTAGGGATTTTTAAAGCCTCAGGTCACAGTTCATGCCCTCTGGGAAGCATTCCTGCTGCTCCCAAGTTCAAATTCACCTCCTGCTCCCCAGTGCCTCAGCCAGGACTGAGGAGGACACCTGTCACAGGAGTTCTTTGCCCTATTTGGTTATGCTTTGTTTATACCCTTCATTAGACTGGACTGTCCCACAATCGGTATGTGGTCATTTTCTTTCACACATACGTGCTTTTGAAAGTATAGTTTGCATCATGCACCTAGTTCATGTTCAGTCAAGGCCTGTCCAGTGAATGAACGGAACCTGACGCGTGTATAAGACGACACACTCCGGCTACGAGGGCTCACCTGGATTCATGTTCTGATCACACAGAACTTGCCGAGCTCTTGCTAATTTTTTTTTTCTTGCCCAGAGTAAGTTTTTTTTTTTTTTTTTTTACATTTAAGTGGAACAAGTTATATCACATTGTGATTTCATTTATATTCATCACTTCTTGCTGCCCAAGGCAGACACTTCATTACTTTCCTGAACATTTGACCCACTTAAAGAGCTGCAAAACAGGTAATTTTAAAAATTCTTTAGTTAATAAAATGATTACTTGAATTTGGTTTCCTTCAGAATGCAAAGTATTTAATTGATGAAATGTATATATTTTAAAAGGCATCAGTACTGATCACAAAAAGGAATCTAGCTAGGGCTGTTAAACTGATGTTGCCAAATTATTGGTGTTCACATTCTAACCTGAATGTGAGGTAGTGCAGGAGAAAGAGCCCTTCTTCATCATTCACCTCTCCACACTTGTATTTTTGAGAATTTCTTCACTTTGTTTTATTTTCCGTTATAAATTATCTGTTCATGGAAGTCACTGCTAGGAATATATTCTGAGAACGTTCTGACTTGTCACTGCCCTTTGGCTCTTCCCTGACCTCTTTCAGCCCTGCAGAAAACACAGTAGCCTAGACCGACTCCTCCCGAGGCCCTCCATATCCCAGTTCCTATTTGTGGTGTGTCTCCAGAACCATGCAGCAGGGGGTATATACCCGCAGCATTCTATGCACCAGGAATGGCAGGCAGTCTGCTCCTTCCTGGAGCATCCACAATACTGCCACTCAACCTTTAGCCATGGGTAGGCTTAGGAAACTAACGCTTCTTGAATCGATAGTTTAAAAGGGGAAAGTACTATCTCTACCTAAAGCAATAAAGATCCAGATCAATAAAAGGCTACTATTGTTTTAATCAGATGACATGAAACTCCCGGAATTGTCTCGTTCTTTCAGATGACATCTGCAGCCTCAGGGACACTGTCTCCTCGTCCCCCCTCCTCCCTGGATGCTTCTGTTCCTCTCAGTCACCCCTTCAGGCTTTCTTCAGGCTGCCCCTGCCCTCAGCCTGCATGGAGGGTGCTCAACTGCTCACTCTCATGCTGGACTCTGCTCAACCAGAATACTCACTGAGGGAGCCTGGCTGAGGTGCGCCCATCTAAGGGGATGAAGGAGACCAGGTGCTGCTGTAGAAAGAATATATGCATTGTGTCTCACTCCGGTGGGCTGAAAAAAGCTTTACAGCTTATGTAATTATCTTTGGTTTACTCAATTTGTATGCCCTGAAAAAAAAATTATCTTAAATCATTTATTTATATGGAACCAGGACGTAATTAAGTCTTCCAGAAGTGGAACTATCCAATGGGGAGTTGGTGAATATTCCGGACCAAACACAGAAGAAAGTCTTTTATGCTAGCATATGCCAGTATGTATCTGTGAACGAAATAGACTTCATGTTACATAACTGCATGGGATGAGGATGGGCAGGAAGTTAAGCGGGCAGCTAAGCCTCAAATAAATTATTTTTATTTTCCTTTGCTTGAAATTGGTACTGGAAGAAGGATATGAAGACTGTGGACTTTAAAATTTAAAAATTGCAACATATATTTTTTAAAAATCATCTTTCTCAAATAAGATGCATAGAAATGTCGATGTTGAGGAGGGGAAATGGGACAGGGAACTTAAAAGAAAAATCCTTTATTGAATTATTTTTCATAGACATACCTTCATCTATAATTAAGTTTCTACTACTTGAAAAACATCTCCTTTTCCTTTCTCTTAAAATCTGGTTGGCTTATGAAGTGCTTAACTTTTCTGAAAATGTTAGGATCAAAGTTTTAGGTGTAGGATATTAGTAGGCCTGGAGTTTCTAAGCCTGCCATGTGCTGTCTTCTCAGTCTGGGCCCCAGGGTGACCCAGATCGACCTGCGGAGAGAACCTGGCTCTCAAAGTCTGCACAGACCTGAGCCGTAAGTCCTTCCGACACCACCAGAATGTGAAGTGAGAGATAAATAATTTTGTATTTGAGTTAACCCATGAGGTACCGGAGCTGCCTGCTACCGTAGCTTGCCTGTTCTGATAGAATGCCCTTCCTTCTCCTCTTTTAAAAGGGGCAGCCAGTAGCAATCACGGTTTGCTGACATGATCTAGAGAATGAATCTCTAATGGATTTCAGATCTCAAAGTTATAGCCACTATGCGCTCCATATTTTTCAAAATAATGCTAATATTATATAACATAATGATTTTACTTTTTGAATAATTCTAAAATAAATAATACAGGTAGAGTGCTAACTACATACATTTTACTAAAAGAATTCATGTAAGAAAAAATTTCATTATGATAAATCTAGGTATAAAGTTCACCTTATAAAATTCTGATTATTACAATGTTCTTCTGTAATTCCAGAATCCGATGAGGCCTGTCTTTTATCAGTTTTGGAAAATGATCATTAATTCAGTAATGCCTCAACTTTATATTTTTCTTCCCATATGGAATTTACATTAGATTGTGATAAATCTTCTTTCGTTCTATTTCTACGTATCCTTAACTCTCGTATTTCCCAACTCCCCATGGTTCTGTGCTTTGTGCTGGTTTACGGTGTCAGCTCTCAAGTGTATAATCCTCTCCAACTTTGTTAGTTATCTGTAAAACTATCCACTGAGTTATCAATTCATTATTATAACTTTTATTACAAAATATTTTTGGTTACTTTTCACATCTGACTAGTCAAATATATTAGAATTATTGCTATTTTTAATTTTCTTTTATTATTCCATTGTTTATTTCTTATCCATTACAATACATAGTATTTTAATATTCTGTATCTGAAAATTCCAGTCACTTAAGTAATGAAAAGGTTTCACTTAGTGAATCTTTTTTCTGTTGTATTTTGCTTTTGTTAGCCCATTTTTTGTTCTTTCTTTTTGCTGTTTATTTATTTAGCTCATAGTTAATATGCAGGAATTTCCAGGAGCCAAGATTAAGGAAGAGAGGCTTTGTATTTTTTTTAAAATTATTTTATTGTTGTTCAATCACAGTTGTCTGCATTTTCCCCCCACCACTCCTCCCCACCCCAGACAAACTCACCCCCCTCCCTTGCTCCTGCGAGGCACTGTAGGACAGAGCAAATCTGGGAAGATGATATGAATACAAAAGGGCGGGCCAAGGTTCATAAATTCTCAAAGAGCAAGACTTTTTAACTGCGATGGCCTTGCTGTCCGGCTTGCTATTCCCATGGCTTCAGACTACAGGTATTGTTAATCATCACTAGGGAAATTCTGATTTCAACTTTCACATCCTACTAGTTATTCAATTCACTGTTTTTAGTTTTTATTTTTGGACTTATGGTTTATCTCTTATCCTTTGTAAATTTAAAATTTAATGAAATATACCTTTTGGTAATATATGGCACATCTAGGTCTTCAGTGGGATTTTATATCAGAATACAGAGTGTGTAAATTGACTAAAAGTCAAAGACTTCATTAAATATACCCTTTTAACATAAAAATAAACTTACCATCCCTCATAAATACATAAAAAGATTACAGTGTAGATATGAAGGTTGAGAAGAAATAAATGTAAAATAAACTCTGCTCATTATAAGGGTAATATCATATGATCTCACCTTTAACTGGATCATAATCAACAAAAGCAGAAAGGAAGTAAAATATAACCAGAGACATTGAAATTAAGAACAGTCTAACAATAGCCAGGGGGGAGGGGGAGGAGACAATGGGGAGAAGGGTTTTCAGGAACCACCATAGAGGACACATGGACAGAACCAAGGGGGAGGAGGGAGGCAGGAGAAGGAGGTGAGGTTGGAGGGGGAGGGAGGAGGGAAGGGGAGAGGATGTGGATAACTGTAATTGAACAACAATAAAGTAATTATTAAAAAAAAAAGTAAACACTTAGAGAACAAATTAGTACCTAGAAACATACTATCAGATCCTTCTAAAAAAGTGTGTGTGTTTGTGTGTGAGTGTGCACACGTGTCAATTGCTAGAGTCTAGGTGAATTCATGAACAACTACGTCACATCGCTGTATGATAATCACACGGCAGTTGTTCTGTTTGGTTACTATTTAATATCACCTTTAAAAATAGATTTAATTACTAAAATTTTCAGGAGAACTAGTAGATTTCACACATGAAGGGAGTCATCTTTATATATATCCAAAGCTGATTAAGTGTTTTCAGAAAATGTTTTTCTCCACAGAGGAAAAAAATAAGTTGCTTTACAAAACAAGTTATCTATAGTAAAACTGTAGAAACAGGGGTTTCCAAATGTAATCAATGAACCAATTTAATGTTAGCAAATGTTAGATGTAAGGGATTTTTCTATTAAAGCACAGCATTAGTAATATATGCGACATCAGTGAACACTGTCCTGGTTGATAAGTTATCATAGGATTTTTTAATTCTTTTTTAAGCATAAAAAGTATTACAATGTTTCTCAGTTCTTCTGTTTTCCATTAAAAAATAAAAGACAGATGCCATCTGAAGAGCATACACACAGAGGAAAATATAAAATATTTATGTTTTTATTAAAACCATACTTCTTCCAAAAAATATTAAGTATATTATAAACTTAAACGCAATGTTAAATAGGACACTAAAATCTATAAACAGAACTAAAGGCTTTTTAAACTATGAGAAATAAATGTTTCTAAAACATAAAATGTTGCTTGCTGCAACAGTGTATTGCTGGAGTTGAATCCCAAATGTTACTTTGACATTCCTGGCAGTTAAGGCAAATTAAAAATATGATGCTATAAAATTTTCATGGCCCAATAAAAGCAAGCAAATAAATTTATAGGGAGAAATAGTTTGCCCTATTACTAGCACTTGATCTTCTCTGTCTGAGAAGTTTGAATATGCTCATTTAAAGCATTTGTCTCCAAATTCAGGCCAAGCAAGTGGTTCACAGCCCTGTCTGCGGTGAGGCCTGCCCGACCCAATGCTTTTGGGAGCCAAACGTTGGAGATTAAGGAAGGAGTCAGAATTCCTGCTTTTGTCAAAAAGTAGGTGAAGCTGGAGAAATACATGAATGAATAAAGGAACAATGTTAAAAAAGGGATTTTAAAAATTGAATACAGCTGTTAAGCTTTGTTTTATCTCCTACTACTTGTATGCAATAGAAATATATTAATGTGATTTCCATGAATGATTTATACTACTAACATACAAAAGGAAAACCTTTTTATATTTCATTTATTTGGCTGAACATATTTAGAGGTAGAATGACTGTGTATACTGAACATTTTAGAAAGTGAAAGACATAATTTAATCTGTTTAATCTGTAAGAGGAATTTGTCATGCCTGGTAGTAAATGAATTAGGTACATCTTCAAATTTGCAATAAACTAATCAGAAACCAAATAACTTGCAAAATACTGTTAAGCAGCCATTGGAGTTATTACGTTTCTCTGATTTGTTGGGGAGCATCCCTAAAGGCTTTCTAAAGCAAATAAAATGATTGTTTATTATATCTGTTATTCTCTCCCTAAAATGTACTTTGTTTAATGCAATATTCTTTGCAATGTGTGGAGAAGTTCGTAGATAGTTGAAAGATGTGGGATATGTAAGAGACTTTTATTTGCCCAAAGTATATTTTCTTGCGGCTCTCCTTGTTTTTCTATTATATGCACTGAATAGATGCATTCAGTCCAGATGGGTGGAAAAACTGAAATCTCTAAATGGAACCTGTCCGCACCATTGTATGAGATACTGAACTGAGAACATCTCTGCTCTCAATATAACTTGCTTCATGCTTCATAATATCCCTCACACATCTATGTCTTACCATGAGTTTTTGATACCATTTTTGCATCTCCATCTCTCTCTCTTCTCTTTTTGGGCTCCTTGAAGGATTTGAAATCTTAAAACAATGCACCTTAGATAAACAAAATCCATATTTACACTGAGAAGATCTCACTTTGTTTTCACCAACTTATTTAAAACTCTATATTGAATGAGAATCCCTAAAAGTTTCCACATTACCAAATTAACCTAAGAAACTCTTTGTCTCATTTCTCAACCACATGCATCCACTTTCAACAAAACTGAATTATCATCTCTCAAGTGTAACAAAGAAGTTATGCCATCAACGGTCTGGTATTGGCTCCTGCTGCAATCTCAGCTGAGAGAAATGCTTACAGAAGATTCTTTGAAAGATATATTCTTCTGGCTGCTCTATATGTGTGGATTGAGTGAGACATACATAAAACATTAATCCTTTATTAACCCCTCTCAGCAAGAAATTTTATTTAATTACATTTAAAAATATTTCTCATAGCTTTTATAGATGATGCAATATAAAGCACCATTAAACAGTTTGTTTTTAGTCTAAAATGTTTTATGACGTTATCTACTACTTCATTCTATGACCTCTTTATGAAATTCTAAACAGCAACTATTTTTGGCAATGTATACTAAGAAGAGCTTTGTTTTCTTTAATTAATTGGTTATGTTCCTTTATTTTAGAAATTAAAATCATATACCAATTACGGTTTATTTTACTTTTTCTTCTTGAAATGAAAGTTGAAGCTGAAGGATAAAAACTATGTGAGGATGAGTTTTATTTCTTTTTTTCTTATCTTGCCCTACTTTTAGTGTAAGTTTTTTCAGGCCAGCATTTCTTGGTATTGTTGTTTTTGCTTTGCTATATTTTTGTGCATTTTCTTGTCATTTTCACTATAGTTTCTAGAATAAGTAAGGTATAAATAGAAAAATAATGTATGGTAGTATAAATTATCTTAATATGCATATGCACATATATTTTTTAAAGATTTTACTTATTTATTTCTAGAGAGAGAGGAAGAAAGAGAGAAAGTGAGGGAGAAAAACATCAATGTGTAGTTGCCTCTCACGCACCCCCAACTGGGGACTTGGCCCGCAATCCAGGCATGTGCCCTGACTGGGAATCAAACCGGTGACCCTTTGGTTCTCAGGCCAGCACTAAATCCACTGAGCCACAGCAGCCAAGACTGCATATGCACTTATTTAACATGACATAAGGAATGTTGTCAGCATTTAAATTGATATCAAGCAATGCTATAAAGTCTAAATATAAATACAGATAGATATAATGGTACATAGATATATCTATCAAATGATTCAAGATCAGCCCTGGCTGGTGTAGCTCAGTGGATTGGGCGCGGGCTGGGAACCAGGCAGTCCCGGTTCGATTCCCAGTCAGGGCACATGCCTGGGTTGCGGGCCGGGTCCCCGTGAGGGCCATGTGAGAGGCAACCATACATTGCTGTTTCTCTCCCTCTCTGTCTCCCTCCTTTCCCCTCTCTCTAAAAATAAATAAATAAAATCTTTAAAAAAAAAAAAAAATGATTCAAGATCAATAAAAGAATAATTTGCTTCAATATCTTTTAAACAAGAACTGACAGGGGAATTTGTTGAAATTAGAACTTTGCAAACATTTTGGCTGAAGCTATGCTTTTAACTATAAAGCAACCAAAATAGTAATGTTGTGTTATTCAAAGAAATAGCATTAATTACTAGGCCACTTTAGATTTTTAGAAAGATTACTTTATAGCCTAGCAGAGAGCAGGGATGTTAAATAATCAGTTGCATATCTTAAGATAATTTAAACAAAATATTATTGTTTTCACATATGAAGATGATAATGGACATAATTAAAAAACAGAAGTGTTCTTGTGAGAAAGAAGATAAAATTTTTTCTTTCAATTCAGAGATTCTCTGGACACCAAAATTATACCATTAATCAATAGGCTGGGATAGTTTACTAAAGATACAGAGTATTGCATTAGTCCTCTCTATGCATTCCATATACGAGGTCTGTCCAGAAGGTTTCCAGCCTTGTACTAGGATAAATAGACATTTATTGGAGGAGAAAGAAGATGCAAGAAACATCGTACATAGAACAATGACTCCTCAGTCCTCTTCAAAGTAGGCAACTTGGGACCTCACACAGTTCTGCTAATTGCCATCAGCTGCCCCATCATATTTTCCTGAATCTCATTGATAGTCATAAATCTCTTCCCTTTAAAGGTGACTTTAGTTTTGGGAAAAAACAGAAGTTGCAGGGCACCAAATCTGGGCTGTAGGGAGGCTGAGTCACCTCAGTGATTTGATGTTTTGCCAAAAAACTCTGCATGAGATGTGATACACGAGCAGGCATGTTGTTGTGATGAAGCTGCCAATCACCAGTTTTCCATAGCTGCAGCCTTCTGAATCATCCGAATAGTTTCCATGGAGGGATGTTCAAGATCAAAGCAAGATTGATGCACATTCGTTGCTCTCCTTGCTCAGTCATTTTGAATGTGATGGCTACATAGTACGTATGCTCATTCAACGGTGTCTACCATACCCACTGACGAGTACAGTGAGATCATCATCATTCACACATGTGCATTCCAGTCCACTCTCCTTGGCTGCCAGGTTGCACTGATGTCATGCAAACCATTCTCATTATATTAACAATAGTGGGACTTTTTCCAGGCAGACCTCCTTTATCCCCAATCTCCTAGAATCATCTGATTGATTATGCATTAGAAAAAAGTCAAAATCACACCAAAGAAAAAATAATTCAGAACCTTAGAGCAGCTCTAGAAATCCCGTTGACATGCTGAATGAGCCAAGGCTGACAGGTTACAGGTTAACACTGGGTTCTTAGGTTATAAGTACAGTCAGTTATTGGTCAGTATAGAAATGTGACAGAAGACCTTCTCCAAATAAAATAAGCACTAAAATTGTATCAACTAATGAAAACCGCATTCAAAATTCATCTGCATACTATGTTAGTGAGCCCTTACAGAGTGCATTCAATGTTACACACGATAACACAAAAATTTCACTTGGTTAATGTGATATTCTTACGATTACTGTATTTTTCAGACTATAAGACGTACCGGACCATAAGACACAGCTAGGTTTTAGAGGAGGAAAATAGGAAAACAAATTTTGAAGCACAAAATGTGGTAAAATATTTAATAACATAAATAACATAATATTTCACCAATGTAAATGTAAACAGCCAGGTAAGCTACATTTGGACTATAAGATGCACCCCTATTTTCCTCCCAAATTTGGGGGGGAGTGCGTCTTACAGTCTGAGAAATATGGTAGTTTATCTGCAAGCAGGGAAGATAAGCGTTAAAGTGCAGTCTGCAACATCTTAAAGATAGTTTAGGAAAACTTTTATGTTCTTCAAGTGTGAGAATTATGTGCGGCCTGGTAGAAATAAATGAGAAATAGGAGAGTTCACAGAAATTATTGCAACATGTCCTTGCCTTCTTCATGCTGGCAACCTAACTTCTACAAATCAACAGACATCCTAAATAATACAGCATAATGCAAAGGCAGGGTGCAGCATTTGAACCTTACAAAATGTTCAATAAGCAGTTTAACCATCATCATGACATATTCTTGGCTGCATCTTTGTGTTTGATTTCAGAGTAACCTGAATCATTACCTCCTATACTTTAGTCATGTATTTCATGAAAAGACACTTAGCCTATGTAATCTCCAGTATATGATTTGAAATACTACATACACTATACTATATATAACAGATTGAATGTTTACTGGGTTTATTAAAAAGGACATACAAAAAGAAGTGGGTCCAGAGAAACAATGAAGAAAAAGGCAAATCATCTTCCTCTTGAGAAAACAACCACATTTATGCCCTGTGAAATTATTTCACCAAATTATTTTTTCTTCTTAAAGATTTTATTCATTTATTTTTAGAGAGAGGGAAGGGAAGGAGAAAGAGAAGGAGAGAAACATGGTTGTCTCTCACATGCTCCCTACTGGGGTCTAGACTGCAACCCAGGCATGCGCCCTGACTAGGAACTGAACTGCAATGCTTTGGTTCACAGGCCCATGCTCGATCCACTGAACTACACCAGCCAGGGCTTTCATGAAATTCTTAAGCTATCAGAAATTATTATGCCCAAGCAAAATGATATTATCTTGCTTCTCTTTAACACATAGTCAACTGAGCTGGTACCTGAAACTAGTAGAATGATACTTAGTAAAGTTTAAAGAGGAAGGTCCTTCTCTAAACACCCACATTCAATAAAGGAAAATAAATCTTTCTTTCTTTTTTTACTGAACAAGTATAATAAGTTTATTTCCTTAAGAATTGTTACTGACATACTATTTTATTAACTTCCGTAAAACCATGCAAAGCCAATTTTCTCATTTGGATCACTGTCAAGTATAAACTGACTACAAGTAACTGGATGTTTTATAGTTATTCTTAAATTTCCTTGTCAATATATTGACCAAAGTGTAATGCTGAGAATATCAATCTAGCAATTTAGAGCTGAAAGAACAGAGTGATCAGGCCATTTTCAAGTTGAGCATTCACATTAGGCTAGAAGAACAGTCTCCACAAATTGTTCAGTAAATTATTCTTTTTTGGAGAGGTACAGACTCTGTCTTTAGGGTAAAGATAATCTATTACAAGTCAACGAGAATTTTAAGACCACCAGAGGATCTAAACTCAAAAGAAAAGTAAAAGTTGTGCACAAAAATCACTGAATTTTCAAGGTAAAAATATTCCTAAAAAAATTGATATTGTAAAACACATTGAAATATAAAGGAGGAAATTAATTATGACCTATTCCTTCCAATTTAAACATGAGAAAAGAGGCACTCATAGAGGGGACAGGATACGTGGTTATCAATTAGTAAAAAGACTGCACTAAATTCCATTAACTCCACCTTGTATTGAATAAACCTTAATTCTGTAGGTAAAATCATTAGTAATTCAAGAAATATAGTAATAAGATAAAAAATAGAACCTTATTAGTAAACTCAAATGTTATGAAAAGACATAGGGTTTAATAGGTAAACTGTTCTTTGCCTCACAGTTATTATTTTTTTTAAAGATTTTATTTATTTATTTTTAGAGAGAGGGGAAGGGAGGGAGAAAGAGAGGGAGAGAAACAACAATGTATGGTTGCCTCTCACATGGCCCTCACTGGGGACCTGGCCTGCAACCCAGGCATGTGTCCTGACTGGGAATCGAACCGGGACCCTTTGGTTCCCAGCCCGCATTCAATCCACTGAGCTACACCAGCCGGGGCTACCTCACAATTACTTTTGTTCTGCATCCTCTGACCAGCACTGCGCCGAAGAGCTTTCTGCAATAATGGGAATGGAGTGCATTTTTCAACAGAGTACCCATCAGTCCCAGGTATTTATCTAGCACTGGAAATTATAAACTAATTTAAAATTTTTATTCAATATTAGTGAACTTAAAATCTTATGTCTGTATTTGGCTAGTAGCTATTGTACTGGAAAACAGATATATAGATCTATCCAGCCCACTAAAGTATCCTCTTTAAAAATCTATTCTCTCTTATTTCTATATTCAATTTTCAGAAATACGTTTTATTTTTGTATATTGCTTAAAGTAATTTCTTACATTTAGCCTTTTGCCTTTTTATTGTTTTTAAATTTTAAAGTTTCAAAAGCCTTGAATAAATAATACATGTATCATTGCCATCATCAATAGTATGCCACGCTATGTGACGATAAAGCTGTAATTTTTTTTTTAGATTTTATTTATTTATTTTTTTAGAGAGAGTGGAAGGGAGGGAGAAAGAGAGGGAGAGAAACAGCAATGTATGGTTGCTCCTCACATGGCCCTCACTGGGGACCTGGCCCGCAACCCAGGCATGTGCCCTGACTGGGAATCAAACCGGGACCCTTTGGTTCCCAGTCCGTGCTCAATCCACTGAGCTACACCAGCCAGGGAAAGCCATAATTTTTTTAAATGATGCAAAATTTAGTCAAAAGAAGTTTCAAGATGTTTCAGAAAAAAAAAAAAAACTACATGCACACAAATCTTTCTAAATTAGAAAAATTAAGATGTGAGAAGTATAATTCTACACCCTTAAGTATTGACGATGTTACAAAAGCTAAATAAACCCAAAATTGAGGAGTCCTCTTTCATCTTCTTTTATATTATCACTATGTGCATTTGTGTTTTTTCACATGAAATTTGTTTTTTCTTAAATTTTAAATTAAGTAAGCAGTTTGGGAAGAATGAGAAGATAATTACTTTTGGAATTGCTTCATAATAAAACATGATTTTTTCACTTCAGTTTTTATTTCACTTCTATGTTTTTGTGTATAATGAAAATAGAAGTATTCTTAAATACTATATAGTAAAAAAATAACATTTTAAAACTTTCCTTAAGCCAACAGTAGAATGCAAATGAAAGCATAGTAGTTTATGGGAAATAAAAAACCCCAGAAGAGTTTGGTACTATATTTCAAGTCTATGAGAAAAACTTTAAAATCATTAAAAGTTCCAATGTGAAGATTTGTATTTTGATAAGTCTGTGTCCTATTTCTGACAGTGTGCCCAGGACAAGAAAAGGACATTTCTTTTCACATCAACTTCTCAGTGCTAGGAATTTAAGATAAGCCCAATCATTCCTTCCTTATTCAAAATCATAAAAAACTTTCTATTTTTAAAATATAGCCTGTAAAAAAAGAGTCTCATTCCAAATAGCACTCTTCACAAAGAGGACAGCTCTTAGCTTGGGAAGAAACTCACAGGCTGGCAAAAGTCTCCTGAAATTCAGCTGGGCCACTGTGCATCTACCTAAACCCCCGTCCCATGCTTACTCATCTGACTGCTCTTGGGGACCAACCTAAACACTTAGCACAACTCTGAAGACAAGAGGCACTTCACTAAAGTCTTAGTATTTTCAGGACTGACACTTCAAGAGTCATTTTAGGTTTACACAATATTCATAGAACTCATATAGTCAACACTTAATTTGTAAAATTCTAGTACCTGCCTCATTTATGATTGTAAAGAGGACTAAGAATTAGTTCTGTTCTGGAAGTGGCTGAAATACTAATACCAAATAGTCTTATGTATCTTATGGCCAGAGCTAGCACTGTCTCTTCCTGGTTCCTATAATTCTTCTTGAAAAAGACTAAAGAAAATGCCAAAGTCTGGAATACCACAAATAATTAAACCAAAATGCAATGATGCACCAGTACAGGGGAGAGACTCCAGTGATACAAATACAAAAGGCATTATCTTTGTCTTCAAGGCGTCTTATAAAATATAAGGTATCTTATAAAATATGAAACCTAAGATGTGAGGAGTAGAAGCAGAAGGGAGGTGAAGTGTTCATGCAATAGAGTGGAAAAATATAATGATACATGTTTTATAGAGTTTTATAGAAGTGCCAAAGGACTCACCCAATATACACAGACAGAATTAGAGAAGGTTTTCTTCAAGACGTGAGGTTTGCACTGAACATTCAATAATGTGTAGCCAAGGGAAGGTAGGGACCCAAGAAGAAATAAATTCTGGTAGTGGCAAGAAACCAAACAGAAGAAAAAGAGAAAAGCAGGGAACTGAAATACATTTGACCTCACAGAAATTATGATAAAGAAGATTGTGTCAATGAAACTCCAGTGAAGAGTAGGAAAATCACCGGGTGGAGGTGGGATTCATCGGCTGAAAAACCATTTTAATGAGCTTGGATCTTCTAAGCAAAGATAATGAATCACTGAAAGCTTTCCAGCTGTCCACGGTCAAAGCGACTGAGAGCAAAATACCTGATGTCTGAGTAGATGAGGAAAAATAAAAGGAATATGAAGAAACATCAGAAAGACACGTGGCATAGACCACGGATCACCAGAGAGCTCTGGGATCTGTTACTGTGGCCACACAAAGTGGAGGAAGGGAGCTGGTGCAGGAGGCAGAATATGAAGCCTAGGCCCAGCTTCTTCCACTGAAAATACGTGTGACTCGTGAAAAGGGTCTCAGAAAAAAAAAATGGAATTGTAGGTGAGCTCTTAAAGTTGAAAGGCTAGTGAAGCGTACTGCTTTATGTTTGTGTTCTGCTTCGTCTTACAATATTTTTATTTTCTTACTTAATTTGGAATTTAGTGAGTGTGTTAGGAAATAGCCTCTTTAGCTTTTTCAACTTACCAGGTCATTTTCATGTTTTTTGATAACATCATGAATCAAAGAAATATCCTTGCCAATATGCAGATTTGAGTACATGTGTTTAGGAAGTGACAATCCCGGTGCTGAGCAGTATGAAGGTGATACGGCACTGAGATGATGAGATGATAAAAGACCTCAGAATAAAGACCAATAAGAGTAACTCCATGGGGAAAGATCGCTGAAGCATAAGCAGTGGTATTTATATTTTATTCATCCAGCCTGTCTGATGGTGCTACTGCTGTGCATTGGAGGGTGGGGTTTTGCCGTGAGATTTTAATAGGAGAAGGAAATACTGAACTGGAAACAAACGGTACATTATGGACAGTTTACGCTAAAGAAGTCTCTCCATGGCTTATTGCTGAGAGCCCATCCGCTGTTAGTGCCATCCAGTCTCATGGCGGTGTTACACACGATACAGCTCATCTTTCAGTGTTCAGTGACGACTGTTACGACAGGTTTTTCTGTTGTCACAGTTTTAGTTCTGCTGCTTCAGTTTGGAGTGATGAGGTTGTAAAGACGACCCATCTCTGGAAACCATTACTCCTCTGTATGGTAAGAAGGTTGGGTTCGTGGATCTAAAATGTTTTTATTTAAATTTTTCCATGCAGTTAAGAGTCCTCATGGCTTACATTTATATACTCCATTTGTATTTATTCCATATTCTCTAAAAAAGGGTAGTTTTTTCTGTTCATTATTCTTATACCTGTCAGGATAATCAAATTTAGTCTCTTCAAAATTGATCAAATCAAGCATTTAAAAATTTAACATACAATAGCATATTTATAGGAAATAAAATTATAGCCTAATTTAATTTTATTAGAAAGTTTCTGGAAGATCTATTTATGGTTCACATTTTTGCAGATTTACTAGATTTCAGTGGCAGTATTTACTATGGCCCTTTGAAGTTTTTACCAATGAAATACCATGATGAAAAAGAAAACATAAAGATACAGTACTGGGTTTGGTGTAGCCACGACAATAAATATCACACACACACACATTCTGTACTGTCTTTAATTTTACCATGTTTAATTTTTGCATATCACTCCATATTTCAAGTTAAAATCTGAATGGCTATTAAATAGATAATACTGTTAGATTTACTATAATCCAGTAGAAAGATACTGTATTCACTAACAACTTGCAGGTAGTTTTATATAAGGTATTTTTTGGCCTAAGAATCAAAGTTAATAATAGTATTTTAACAAGTATTGGCTATATCATATTTTCGAAACTCATAAATTATATAATTGGCTTCTTGATTATTATAACAAAAATAAATTTTTATTTATGGTGATATATATACATTTTTAGAATATGGGGAGATTGTCAGAACAAAGATTATTAAGGTAATATTATATGCACATTTTCATTTGTTAGTTTTGTATTTTTTATTTGTTAAAAGTAGTTATAGTTAAATATTCTTGAACATTAAACTCTCATATACATGGTTGAAGCATATTAAAGTATGTATTAGAATGCAACATTTGAGTATAACCTATTGGGAAGAATGTTCATAATTAACTCAAATTTATCTTTTTATTTCAAATTTTAATTATGTATCTTAAGAACAGTTATAGATTTGGCCCTGGCTGGTGTGGCTCAGTGAGTTGAGTGCCAGTCTGTAAACCAAAGGGTTCCTGGTTTGGTACCCATCAGGGCACATGCCTGGGTTGCAGGCCAGGTCCCCAGGCGGGGGTGAACGAGAGTCAACCATACGTTGACATTTCTCTCTCCTTCTCTTTCTCCTTCCCTTCTCTAAAAATAAATAAATAAAACCTTTAAAAATCATTTTAAAAAAAGAATATAGGTACAACTTATATACAGTGAATAAAAAATAAAAATAATAAAATAAAAAAGGGAATTAAAAATAAGAATCAAACAAAATCTAATGCTATAAACACAGTGCTAATCATCTCATATTTGTATATTTTCCATGAATATAGAGTCATAGATTTTGTGATTTCTCTTCACAAATATGGGTTTAATCTACAGTAGAAATCAGTTTAGGATTTTGCCATAGAATTATATTATAAGCACTTTCATACTTAGTTCCAATATATTTCATGATAATATATTTATTTATTCAATAATTCTGTTGTTGGATATTAAGAGGTTTCTATTTTTGCTGTTAGAAGTATTTCTGGTACAAATATTTTTATACTATAATCATTATGTAAATATTTCTTTTTTATTAGTTTCTATTTTTTAAATTTTTGTTCAAGTACAGTTGTCTCTATTTTCCCATCACCACTTTCCCCTCTCACCTACCCCCACCTCCCACCCTCAATTCTTGCCCCCTTTGGCTTTGTCCATGGGTCCTTTACCCATAGTGTAAATATTTCTTTAGGATAAATTTCCAGAAATAGCATTGTATTGGTTTATTTATCTTTATGCTATTTTTTAACATTTTTTATTAAATTTTTTTCAATTACAGTTTACATTTAATGTTATTTTGTATTAGTTTCGGGTGTACAGCCTGCTGATTAGTCAATCACATACTTTATAAAGTGTCCCCTTTGATATCTTCAGTACCTAACTGGCTCCACGCATAGCTACTACCATACTACCGATGATGCTCCCTGTGCTGTACTTCACATCCCCATGACTATTTCTTAAGTTCCCATCTGTACTTCTCAATCCCTTCACCTTTTTTCACCCAGTCTCCCAATGGCCCTCCCCTCTGGCAACCACAAACTAGGCTTTCCACTAGAAGTCTCTGCAGGCCTCAGAAGACAGTGCTGAGCTATGATGAATTCACACTGTTCACGAGGTGATTCTGATGCGCCCTCCTTGGCATAACTGCACATTCAGTTTTCAACTACTTTCAGTTTCTCTCCAGGACCCAGACTACCTCTGAATCATCGATCTCCCTGACAGAGAAATTTCTTTTTTTTTTCCCAAAGTGTTCCCACCATTTTGCATTCTCAAAAGCAATGTATGAGAATTCCAGTAGCTCCACATTCTCATCAATACTTGGTATGGTGAGTCTTTTTGATTTTAACCATTATAATAGGTATATAGTAGTGGCATTTTTAATTTACATTTCCCTAATGCCTAATAATATTGAACACCTTTTTTCATGCCAGAGAAATTTCTGATGATACTGTAGAAAGTCCTTTAAGTCAAACGTCCTGGAGAAGCAGGTGCTGTGCCATGTGAACTTGGCTGTCCCCAGTGAGTGAACAGGTCAGGTCAGGTAAACAGGAGGTCCTCTGACTGGGGACAGTCCCCTGGTGTCAGCAGAGGTTTAAGTAGGTCAGCAGTCTTTCAACATTTTTGCTTGGTCATACCCTGAAATAACTGTGAAAAAGAATATCGTCTCTCATTTATATTTAATTGGCATTTAACTAACAGGAAAAGAAAAATGGCAAACATTTTATAAAGTAAAGTAAAATAAGTATTGTCTATAGATGGAATAAATACTTGATGAATGTTTAATGGCATGATTTCATAAAGTCTATTTTTATTGAAATAAAAACTAAATCTGAAAAATGTCATGTAAAATTTTTGCATGTGGATTTTTAAAAAACATTTTGGAAAAATGTGATAAACCTGAAATTATTCTGGTTAGATCTTAGAGCTAACCTATATTGATTCCATTTTTCTGAGTCTGGAACATCCCAATGGAAGCTAAGCCTCAGGCTAAACAAAAATAAGTGTAACAAGGGAAAAGAGAAGCAGCCAAATAGGCTAAGGTGTCTTGATCCATCAATTTACAATGTTTCCCTAAAACAGTGTTTCAAAGTACCCCTTTGGTCACTGTCGGAGGGGAGGGGTAACGTTCCTGCCCATTGTGTCAGCTAAGGTTGGGTTGTCTGAGGTCTGTGACTTCCTTCTGCATAGCGGGAATAAAGGCTATTGCGAATCTAGGCTTTGCATGGTGGTTTCATGAGAAATCACACATGGAAGTCAACTATTCAATAACTGAAAATCTTCTTTGCATAGTCCCAGCATTATGTATACCCAAGCTTGAAAACTTTTAGATGAGATTAATTTCATTTGCTATTGATTGATTAACATGAAGTGCTCAATCTGAATTTTAACATGATAATAAAGTTTCCTCCATGAAGACATGTAGAAAATTTCATATCCGGCAAATTCAGAAAAACTATACTTTGAACAAGATGCCTCATTAAGCCAGCAAATGCAGTTACTAATATTGCTCTACCAGGGTAAGTGCTGGACTTCAGTATGGGAGCAAACCTGAGACATGTCTTCCTTTTGCAGCACAGCTGTAGCCTGTGCATCTGATCAAGTTTCCGCTGAGGAAGAAGCACACAGGTAAGCCTGCTTATCTGGGTTTAGATACCCTGGCTTGCTCTTTCAAGCACAAAACTTCCTTTTTAGGGGGAAAAAGGAAGTTTCCCCTAGAACCTCAGCAGACCAAGTGGCGATCCCAAATCATGTCTGCTCGAAGGCCTTTTTGCTGCCTGGTGACCCGCTGCTAACATCCATCCCAGTTTTGCAGCTCTTTAAATCTGACATTGAGAAGATGGAGTTAAACTTTTCCATTTTCATTTTTCTTAGTGTTGACATAATTCTCATAGGCCAGGGGAGAACTTTTGATGTTTTGCATGATTTAATTCACTTACTTAAGCTTTAAATGAAATTTTGACAGCTCAGTTATACAAATTCCATTTTCAGTAGAGTGGCCATATATCATAGTTTGTCTGAGTCAGTCCAAATTTGCACTCTTGTCCTGCATAAGTACCAGTGTTTTGGTAAAGTTTTAATAACTGGCTCCCCAGAAATGAAAGCCCTGATTTGTAGCATTTGGTGATTTGGGTGGAGAAAATGATCCTACTTTGGCTGATTATGAGCTACTAACATGACATCATTTGACTTGGAGTTGGAAGGAATGCACACAATCTTCTTTTTCCCAGCTTTAATGAGGTAAAATTTACAAAATGCAGTCTATGTAACATGTACAATATGATGATTTAACATATATATACATTGTGAAAAAATTCCCCTAATTAACACATCCATCACCTCACAAGGTTACTTCCTTTATTTGGTTGTTGTTGAGAAAGCTTAAGATTTTACTCTCTTGGAAAATTTCAATTATGCCCCAGAATAATGTCAACTGTAGTTACCATGATACACAATAAGATCCTCAGAACTTACTCACCTTGCAAGTTAAATTTATGACACTTCTATCCCCCTTCTCCATTGCCTTACCCTCCCTCCAGCCCCTAGCAATTACTCTCTGCTGCTTTGGGTTTGACCTTTTGCCACTGTTTTTGCATTTCACAGAGAGGTGATACCCTGCTGTATATGTCTTTATTTGTCTAGCTTTTTATGTTTAATATTGCACCCTCTGGATTCATCCACACCGTCACAAATGGCAGAAACGTCCTTCTTTTATAAGGCTGAATAAGGCTGGACTTTTATAAGTCGCGTGTATATGTGGGTGGGTGTGCACATTTTCAAATCCATTTATCTGTGGAGGGATACTTAGGTTGTTTCTGTATCTTGGTTTATATGGACAATGATGCAATAAACCCAGAGGTGGAAATACCTCTTTGAGCTAATGATTTCATTTCCTTAGAATGCACACTCAGAAGTGAGATATGGCAATTCCACTTTTAACGTTTTTAAAGACCTCCATACTGTTTTTGATTCAGCTGTACCAATCTACATTCCCACTCCCAGTGTTCAGTAGTTCTCTTTTCTCCACAGCCTTGCCAACACTTACTATCTCTGGTTTTTTGATGATGCTGTTCTGAAAGGTGCGATGTGATATCTCATTCTGGTTTTGATTTCCGTTTCTCTGGTGATTGATGATACTGAGCATCTTTTCATGAACTTGTTGACCATTTGTATGCTGTCTTTGGAAAAATGTTCAGGTCCTTTGCTTACCCTTTAAATGGATTATTTTGTTTTGTTTTCCTTTTGAGTTCCTTTTCTACTTCTGGATATTAATCCCCCATTGAATATGTGATTTGCAAATGTTTTCTCCCATTCCATAGGTTGCCTTTTCATTTTGTTGATGGTTTCCCTTGGTGTGCAGAAGCTTTTTAGTTTGATGTAGTCCCATTTGTTCATTTTGCTTTTGTTGCCTTTGCTTTTGATGTCAAATCCAAAAAATCTTGCCAAAACCAATGTCAAGGAACTTATCCTCTCTGTTTTCTTCTAGTGGTTTTACAATTTCAAGTCTTATGTTCAAATTTTTAATTCATTTTGAATTGATTTTTGTCCGTGGTGTGAAATAGGAGTCTACTTTCATTCTTCATGCAGATGTTCAATTTCCTCAATCTCATTTATAGACAATACTATTATTTTTCATTGTATATTATTGGCTCCCTTGTCAAGTATTAGTTGATTGTATATGGATGGGTTTATTTGAAAGCGCTCCATTCTGCTCCATTGATCTGTCTGTTTTTATTTCAATACCATATTCTTGTAATTACTAGTGCTTTGTAATATAGTTTGAAATCAGGAAATATGATGCCTCCAGTTTTGTTCTTTCTACTCAATATTGTTTTAACTATTCAGGGTTTTTTGTGGTTCCAGAGTACCTACCTTTTTATTTCTGTAAAATTGCACAATCTTCTCTTGCAAGTCCCTAGGAGTGGGCTCTTACACACCACTGTAGCAGTGGGCTACCCTTTCAAATTTTAACATGTACTGGTGTGGAGAAAAAATTATATTCAATCTACTTTTAAACTAGTAGAAGTTTATGAGGCACTAAGTAAAACTCTAAATTCATTTGAAAATATTAATGCTTCATTCATAATGTTGGTGAAGAGCCTGCTGTAACCTTAGCTTTGACCCATGTTAGAATAAACTAAGGGAGAAATCAAATTTTACACATGAATAGTTATATCTTTACTTGAAACCTAAGGTGATATATAACAATTTTTGTTACAGAAATCAGTTGGATTAGCTCTTAAATAAAGAGGATGATAGCAATCTGTTTTTTCTTCTCTACATCAATTTAAATATATATCAGTGTGAATGTCAAATTAAAAATAAATGAAGTTTATATTTAAGTAAAATGCATGATATAACACTTTCAAATTTTATTCATGGAATGTTTTTTTCATCTAAGTCTCATAATGAAAAACTTTTCCTCAGGAATACAATTCATTAAGGCTGTTATTTTAAATAGGTACAATGCATTTATAAGGAAATGAATAATAAAATAAAACTGCCAAAAAATGTTTCCTCCCCTGTGTTATTCTTCTTAGTTGCTTAGTCCTAGGCTTAGTGCTTATATTTTTTTATTTTTTAAAGATTTTATTTATTTAATTTTAGAGAGAGAGAGGAAGGGAGGGAGAGATGGAGCGAGAGAAACATCAATGTGTGGTTGCCTCTCACACACCCCCTACAGGGGACCTGGTTCGCAACCCAGGTGTGTGCCCTGACTGGGAATCGAACCAGCGATCCTTCAGTTTGCTGGTCACACTCAGTCTACTGAGCCGCACCAGCCAGGGCAAAATTGTTTATATTTTAATGACAACAAATTATCGCACCTTCAAAATAACAATATTTCCTTCCTTTATATTCCCTTAAAATGCCTCTGGTTTTGAATAAAGGAGTCCTCTCTCCTACTTTTCCTGAAA
This sequence comes from Micronycteris hirsuta, assembly GCA_004026765.1. NCBI lineage: Eukaryota > Metazoa > Chordata > Mammalia > Chiroptera > Phyllostomidae > Micronycteris > Micronycteris hirsuta. Next base: position 17,606 of record PVJI01007334.1, on the reverse strand, counting down.
CGATACTCTTGCCACACATATCTTGCATATGAAGAGCCCTGAGACGGGCAGCCGATGCAATTTCTTGCACCCTCTCAGGGCATTCCAAGAAATCAGCGTTTGCAAAATTTCCTAGTGAATATACCCAATCCATATAATGACATTTAAATGTGAATTTTAAATATTTTAAGTCAAAATGTTGAGCTTCAGTACCGTACTACTCCCAATCTGTATGTTTAAAGATTTATAACATTTAGCTATTCCATGTTTAATCTTCAACTAAGAAAAACCAAAGACTTCAGATAACACACAGTACAATTTACTATTGTGTGTGTTGGTAAACTATTTCAGTATTTGTCCTTCACAAAGAAAAGGACCACAGGCAGTATCAGCTGCTACCTGAATACTAACTATAAAACCAATGAGCGTTGTAATAACCTCTCAGGGGACATATCACGAAACATTGTATCTAACAGTTTATCTCTGCTCACAACCCTGTATCTTAGAAATTTGAAAGTTGTCAAATTATTTTGTTATTTTACAAGAAAGATGGGATGATTGTTAGCAAACATACCTGCATATTTCTAACAAGCAAACACTGAGACAGATGGCCTTGTCTCCTGGTGGATTTGTTAGAAACGGGATATTCCTCAGAGCATCTACTTTTCTTTTATTAGCTCCACTTTCAAATATACTCTCATATTTTAATATTTAGTTGTTTACTGAGATTTTATTTGCAAATGGTGTATAGAATTTTAAGCACAGAATTTCTTAAACTACTGTTGTTGTTTTTAAATTGTGGTAAATCTTCTTTCAAACATTTGACAGAAAAAAAGTAGTAAATGTAATAGGAAAAGGGCTTCATTAGAAATTTCAGGTGAATTCAACCCTTGATTCTCTTTCAGCATTTGGAAGTTTGTGATTAGATCTGCACAAGGGAGACAGTTGGTTGGCATAAATATTTCATCTCACTAAGTTATGCACAAGCTGTTTGTTTCAACTTCTGATGGACTTTAGGAACATCTGATGAGACCAAATAGAATTTGTGTTAGAGTATATGCTTAAGTTACAAAAAATGAAAAACCTCTGTACATTATTGTTCTTTTTCTGTCTAGTGTTATTAAGGCAATACAGTCTTCTCTTTGTTTCAAAACATGTTATTATATATGACAATCTCCTTCAAAATATATTCCAAATGTACTCTGATTTTCAGTGATGTTCATCTGAAGATCTACTAAATGTTTATTTCAGCAACTTAAATATGTCTTTTATGCTTTTTATTTTTATTATAAAATGTACTGTATTTTTCTATTTATGTTTCTTGGTCATTCACATAACACATATATTATCATATAAGCCGCAGTAAGAAAATAATAATAATAATAATAATAATAATAATAATAATAATAATAATAATAAATAATACTCTGAGCCTTGTGTAAAGTAAAAACTGAGGCCCAAAATTCATCTGCTCCCTAGACGTTTGGCACCTCATACTGCATTTCGGATCTACACATCCATTAGCATCTTATAACAAATGAAACATATCAGAGTCATATTATTCATTTATGGACTCAGAATTTCAGAATTGAATGTGAGAATCACAGAGACCAGACTGTTCAACTCCTCAGTGTACAGACGAGAACACAGAGCGGATGGGGTGGTGTGACCATGGGCGCTCAGTAACCCAGGTCGGGGCTAACGCCTCGGTCTCCTGACTCACAGTCTAACTTCAGTTACCTCGCCCAGGTCGAATACATGAACACCTTCAAACTTTGAGACTGCTAGTCACGAGGAAAACCCAACGTGAATCCACAGAGTTTATGCCCCACCCACGCAGCAGAGCGGCCTCTTCTCGGTCCCGCTGGGTGAACTCCAGTCAAAGCCCAGTGACTTTTTTGGGATGCTCTCAGAAAATTACAAGTTCTCTCTGTAATATTAAGGCTTTCAATCTGCTGCACTCCTCAGAAGCCTTAGTCTTTCACTCATCTTCCTCCCCTGGGGCCTGCTGGTCCTCACTGCTTTCCCCTGAAGGGGTGATGCATTTTCATCCTCCCTGACTACTCAGAAGTTCTGCTCTTCCTATTCCTTCTCCTCAGTGGGAGAACTTGGCAGAGAACGATAAAGAAATAAAGATGGAACAATGTTACTTCACTAACACTGCCCTCGGCTGGAGTTTGCACTTCAGGCCCCTGGCAGGTGCTTAAGTCATCTTCCTGGCACTTGTGGGGAACACGTGTTTCTTTGATTCAGTGGAGACACCTCCCAACTGCAGGATCCTTTATGGGGAGGAATACTTCTTCTTCAGCTGGTACTTTAAGGTGGTTTCCTACAGCCGGGGGTCTGGGGATCCACCTCTGCACAGGTAACTTTATCCCTGTGGATGATGTAAGACATCTGCAGGCCAGCTCTCCCTTCCAGAGGGGGCACAATCAGCATTCTTTGTCTGCCAAACTCTGGGAGTGGAAGCCATTCCAATGTGCCAACCTGCCACCTTTAAAACCTCACACGCCCGAGTTAAACACTGGTCCCCGATGTGTCCCAAGTGCTGCGGTCATCTCTCACATCTTCCAGCAGGAGCCACTCCTGTGCTAGAGGGGAAACGCTCCGCCCCCGAGGAGCAGCACAGCACATGGACATGAAAAGCTCTCTAAAATTTCTCTTCTTTATAGAAAATCCTCTACCTAAGCATCCTCGGCTTGGTGGGTATGATGAGTAGTATGGATTATTTTCCTATGCTTCTTTGGCAAGTTCTATGTGATAGTCCATTCATTACTTTGGAATGAGTATGCATTTTCTTGCGGTCTCAACTGAGACTGTGATAAAAACAAAAACAACTCCATTTAATCATCTTGTCATAGATTCTTAGAGAACACATATAATTCATTTTTTTTTATCCCCAGTGTTTATTTCAGTGACTGAAACATAGCAGATATTTAATAACTGTGCTTTTTTAAAGTTGTTGAAGTGATTGCTAATTTAGATCCTGCACCATGTGTTCTCAGAAAGAAACATGTAAGTAATACTTGATTTATTTTCTCCTGGGAGTGTAACAGAAAACATTTCCCCAAGTCTTAATTTCATACCTTTTCTATCGCTGGGTTTTTTGTGCCACTCCACATCTTTTCTTTACCTACTGACTTGATTTAGAGTTCACCCCTCACTTGGAGTATTCTAAGCATTCCTATTTCTGAATAATACTTCCTTTTCCGTGCCGGAGGCCCGCAACTGAAAGAACCGGGGGCTGAAGCAGGCCAAAGAAGAGGCGCACGCTGAAATTGAGCAGTACTGCCTGCAGAGGGAGAAGGAATTCAAGGCCAAGGAGGTCGCGGCTCTGGGATCCCACGGCAGTTGCAGCACTGAAGTGGAGAAGGAGACCCAGGCAGGAGAAGATCCTCCAGACCTACTTCCGGCAGAACAGGGATGAAGCCCTGGAGAACCTGTTGACCCTTGTCTGTGACACCCAGCCAGAAATCCATGAAAACTACCACATAAATGGATAGAAGAAGAAAGCACCTGTTCCATGGATTGGCATTTTAAATACCTCCATGGAATAAAAAAAGCTTTTGCAAAGCTTGAGTTACATTCTTGTGGAAAGGCATTAAATTATTTCTGTATGCTACACAGTAGGTCCTTTTACTTTTTGAGATCAGTAAATCTAGTTTCTTTGTACAAACTTAGAGCTTTTCCAAAGATTTCTTCTTTTTGCTTCATATTTCCTAGAAATTTAATGGGTATACCTTGTCTTTTTCTTCTATGCCTTTTAGCTCAAGCAACAAACATATGTGACAATACTAATATTTTTTTCTTAGATATAGTAAGAAACACTTTTTTTTTTAAGGAAAGAAAGGGATTAAATTTTTTTTTCCCCTAAAGCTTTCGTGAAGGCTAGGGGCTTTATCTGTGAAAAAGTAGTAAATAGTTGTTTGTTACCTGTGTCGAGCAGCAGCCAGCCTTAAAATAGGCCTTTGCGCTAAAGTTAGAGGAATGAATGCTGGTATAATGGTTGGAGCTGCTTTCAGTGTCTCTCAATCTAAATTACTAGACGACAGAATATAAGAACTGTTACATGTTATTACTTGGTGCACTGATAATCATTTAAAAGTAAAGACTCTTTGTCATGCAAAAAATACTCCCTTTCCCTCTAATCAGCATTTTATATTGTCTTCTAGGTTATTACTCTAAAAATTCAAATTTGATTTTATTCTATCCCTTTACCCTGCCCTCTGTTTAAAGCACTTCTGTTTTCCTCTCACCCACTGAAGAGTCCAAATTCTCCAAAGTGACACAATGGACGTCTCCGATGTGACATCCGTCTTACTCCCCATTACCCACTTCTGTCGTTCACCATGTTCCCCTCTTGAATTTCAACAACGCTCAGCTGCAAAGAGGTTACAGATTGGGTCATGTTCTTTCACAATTCCCAACTTTTCCAATTGTATTTCTTTTCAAGAAATAGCTTCCTTTCTTGCTTATCTGGTGAACTTCAAGTTCCAGTGCAAATGACATTTGACAACTCTATTCATCCTCGCTTCTGCCAGATCCAGGCCATATGCTATTAATGCGTTTTTCACTCTATGTTATTTGTTTATATGCCTGTCTTTTCAACTCGACTGCAAAGTAGTTTATTATAATTAATAAATTAAAGATCGCAGAAAGCAATACATTAAAAGTTGTTAAATTGCTAGCGTGTTGGTGAAAGAAAAACCTAATCAGCATAGTGTCTGAATACAAATGGGGAGGATGTGATGGACAGATTAACTGTGTAAGTCACACACTATTTAGTAGCTTCATTTACTTTCAAACAGTTTAATAACAGTCAGTAGCTATTACAATGTGTAAGTCATCTGATTCTCCCTACTCAGACCCCCAAATAGTTTAGTCAAACTAAGACTACAGTGAGCAAAGTGACCTCCATGGTAAAAGTACGCACAGAATCAGTATTTGGAGTGTAAGATTCTCCTGATCAACTACTCACAGTTATCGGGCAATTCATGTCAAGTTGAAAAGTCTTCAAAGAGAATGAAAGATGTTGAGAGAGTGACCACAGACTCACAGAGGTGTATTTCCTAGATTGCTACGACCAGACTCCCAGAGTCTGATATTCTGCTGTGATCGATCTCTACAAGAGACTTTGTGTTTGTGATGTACTTGGAATATGCACAAGCCTCTGAGATATACCTTTAATAATCCACAAGGTAGTTTTAAATTCTCAGCCCACAAAAATATGGAAATTGCTATCATAAACCTTTAGAATGCCATGTTTCTTCCCTGATAAATTGATGTTTGAAGGAAATGGCTCTAATTCTCAGTCTAGACATTTAATGGAGACATGCCTCTTTAAAATGAAATAACAGGAACACATTACTTCCCTTTTTTTCTTGATGTGTAATTTAATCTTAATTTCTTATCTCAGGTTGAATTTCCTATAAATCAGAGCTTGAGGTAAAAGATTATGTGCTAATATTTTAGTAAGGAGTTCAACCAGTCCATAGAGATTAAGAGAGAGGGGAGAAAAAGTAGTGAGACATGCAATAAGGAAGATATTTATGAGAAGGGTTACCTAGATGCCCACTGATCATCACCCATCATCAGAGAAGCTTTATGCATAATGCTATCTGAAGACAATCATCTCACGGGCAGTGCCTATTGGATCCCTATCCCCTACTGAGCAAAGGCTGTGCCACAGTTATTAAACCCCCTCCCCGGCCCCGCAAAGACACACACACACAAGGTCTGTGGTACCAGGTCCCTTTAGGCATCTGTTAAGGAAGCCACAGCTCCAGCAGAACCTGATCAGTCAAGTTCACAGCGATCCTTTGTCAGTAAATGTCAAGCATGGAGTTTCATGATGTCATAGAGGAATAGTTGAGTAGAGACTGGGCCACGTAACTGAAAACAAATTCAACCAGTTGCTCGGCAGCAGGACAGGCAAATGCATGGAACCAAAGAGAAGCATAGATAGACTCCTTTACCTGGATCTCAAGCCTTTTCCTGACACCAGTATGCAAAAGCCAGTATTGCCTGAGATCTATCTACCGTATTTTTCAGACCATAAGACGCACCTAGGTTTTAGAGGCAGAAAATAGGAAAAACAAATTTTGAAGCAAAAAATGTGGTAAAATATTTAATAACATAAATAACATTTCACCAATGTGAGCCAGGTAAGATACATTTGGATTATAAGACACACCCCATTTTCCTCCCAAATTTTTGGGGAAAAAGTGTGTCTTATAGTCTGAAAAATATGGTAACTATCTTAGATGGCTGGTTTCTTTGTTGGTTGATTTATTTATGTTTGCTTGCTTCATAGGAAGCAATTGTATATCGATTTTGAGTTGACCAATTAAGAGCAAACAGGTGTTCAGCTTCCAGTTTAAAAAAATCACTCTTGAACTGCTTCAAACAAAGAAACAAGCAAAACTGGTCCCTGGACTTGGAGAACCTGTGTCAGAGTCACCTCGTTGTCAGAGCACCGGCCTGACTCCAGTCGGGGATGGCTCACAGTCTAGGAACAACCGCAGGTGGAGAGCAGACTGTGCCAATCTGATGGACCACTTCAAAGGGAGAGCATCCTTCCTACCGTTTATGGTATTTGTCTGCTATGAACATCTTTTTAGTCAAAATAATACATTTTCTTTTTTAGTGGCAAATGGTTGCTGTGATAGGTAATGGTTTGCTTTTGGGAAAAGAATCAGTGCCGGTCTATGCAGGGTAGCACGTGCCACCTTGGACACGTTCGGTGGGAAGGGGAGTGATGCTGAAGAGCTCCTATCCGGGTCACTAATGGAACTGAGCCCCCTGTGCAGATGTTTGCACTGTTCTGAGGTTTTCATCTGAAGAGGTGCTTGGCTCGCCTACTCACTGAACAGTAACAGAATATGTTTTTCTTTTAGCTTCTGATCATCAAACCACAGCCACCTAATTCTTTTTTAAAAATGCAAATTCAAGAACCTGATTGTTTGGAGATTATGGCTTTAGAGAAAAGAGAAAGAAAACAGATGTGGATATGGTCCATTCTTTTAAAATATATCCCACGTGAGTGCTGTATCATCAAAACATTCTCTGACTATAGTTAATTTTGAGATGTATTCATCTGAAACTTTATGCTCCACATCTTTCTCAAACTCTGTCATAAACACTGTTGGCTACTTGATATGCATTAGGAAAAAATGGGGAGAATAAAATGGTAATAAATAATTTAGAGTTCATTTTTTTGCTCCGTATTCAAATGGTCTTATTTTCCCAATAATAAAAATATGATGTTTATCATAGAAATTTTAGAAAAATGGACAACAGAAGAAAAACTAAAAAGCATCCTAAATTCCTACCCCTGGCAAAAAAATCACTGTATAAATTGGGAATACGTCTATATAAATACACAGTTTGGTAGCCTGATCACATGGCTTTTTCTTTTTACTCCATATCTCAACTTTTTCCATTTTTTTTTCTTTTTCAATCATTCCTGATGACTTTTGATAGACTTTGTAGACCTGGCCTTTTTCCTTTTGGCTTAGGGGTCAACTATTACAGCTTACTTGACAAATTCTGCCTGAGGCTTATTTTACTACAGTGCACAAATAATAGTGTTTTGATTTTTAAATAGTTTTAAAAAATGAAGGGGACTGTCTTTGGACCCGGTGATCCCATTTCTGGGAATATATATATCCTAAGAATCCAGAAACACCTATCAGAAAGAATATATGCACACCTATACTCATATCAATGCTATTTACAATAGCTTGGATCTGGAAACAGCCCAAGTACTCATCAGTAGATGAGTGGAAAGCTGTGGTACATTTATACCATGGAATACTATGCGGCCGTGAAAAAGAAGGAACCTTTACTCTTTGGGACAGCATGGATGAACCTGGAGAGTACTATGCTAAATGAAATAAGCCAATCAGATAAAGATAATTAACATATGATCTCGGTTATGTCTGGAATATAATGAGCAAAATGAAATGACAAACAAAATAGAACACGAATACATGGAACAAACTGACATATATCAGAGAGGAGGGACTGGGAAAGCTCTGGATAAAAGAAGGTGGAGAGATTAGCCAAAGAATGTACATGTATGACCGATGGACACAGACAGCAGTGTAGGGAAGGCCAGGGCAGGAGGGATGGCAGCTGGGTAGAGGTGGGAAAAGGGGGAGAAAAAAAAGGGGACATCTGTAATAGCGTCAAAAGTAAAAAAAAAAAACAAGTAAAGTAATATTTTATGACACAGGAAAATTATAAGAAGTTCACATTTAAATGTCCTCAGACGAAGTTTTACTGAAACACAACCATGCTCATTTTATAGCTGTATTATCATGTTTTTTCAGTTACGAGATTCATAAACCTGTCTTATTTCTGGAACCTCTCCTGGTTGAGTTTTCAGAGTATCAGCAGCCCATATTAGTTCATCATTTAATTCAAAATTGTACATATATTTTTTAGCCTAAGAATCTTGAATAAATATTGGAATTGAAAAATTCTTTGTTTTTGTTAAAATTTTATTCTAGAAACTTTTAAATGTCTACATAAAATCTTACAGCCATAAAATCAACATGGATGCTTATTGTAACAATATTTTTGTAGTAAATGTTAAACTAGTATATCCATGTTACAAAACATTTATTTTTTTAAGTGTATGGATAATAATTATCTGAACTTTCACTGATCATTTGAAAGGGAATTGAAGGACAGTTTGCCTTATTCATTAATTAGTCTTGTATATTTTATAAGAAGGAAGGTCAATTTATTGTCTTGTTTCTATATATCATTAAATGATTATTCCTCAAATTTCAATAAACTCCAACTTTATGATCTGATTTCAGACCTATGAATGCTATATGCTTGTTATAAAAATAACAGTAACTACTTCTATGACCAGTGCATTGAAATTTCCAGAGCATGCTGAATATGGATATAAACAAATGACTGAAAAGCTACAAAGTATAATAGGCTATTTTTTTGTGGAAATATTAAAAAACTAGTTATATTAGTTCACCTTTAGTTTTCATCAAGAATTTAGATAAAGAACCCTGGCTGGTGTAGCTCAGTGGACTGAGTGCAGGCTGCGAACCAAAGGGTTGCCGGTTCAATTCCCAGTCACGGCACATGCCTGGGTTGCAGGTCAGGTCCCTATTGCCCCCCACATGAGAGGCAACCACACATAGATGTTTCTCTCCCTCTCTTTCTCCCTCCATCCCTTTCTGTCTAAAAATAAAATAAATAAAATCTTTTAAAAAAAGAATTTAGATGATGATCATTACTAAAACATACATTTATAAACTTTAAAAAACATTGAACAACTTAGAATTCATCTGTATATTGTTTATTTTTAACTTCAGCTGTAGACAACAGCTGTGCAAAAGCTCCATGTTCCAACAATATGCATGCAAATTTTGAATTCTGCAGAAAAAAATATTTTTTCTAGATTTGACTTCTTTTTAACCCATATACCCAAGAGAACAGAAAGATGAGTATATGACTCCATAAATCGCTTCAATATCTTTACAATAAAAAATTTTTGAATCTATTTTATTAACAAAAAAGGAAAGTAAAGATACCTGAGGAATTTTTAACTATGGCATATATCATAATACCACAATGTTAGATAAAGTTACCTTCACTGTATAACTTTTGGCAACATGTTATCCCACACAGATGACAAGGGATCTAACTTAGTGTCTGCAAAGGAGATTCACGGCCTAGATAATATTCATTATGATATTTAATAACTGACATTTCAGAAAATTAATAAGCCAGTCAGAGAAAGACAAATACCATATGCTTTCACTCCTATGTGGAACTGAATGAAGAAACTGAACTAACAAGCAAAACAGAAACGGACTCACAGATGGAGAGCAGGAGGACAGCTAGTAGACGGCAGAGGTGGGGGGTAGAGGGACTGAGCAAAAAGGAAAAAGGACTCATCGACACGGACAGCAATGTGGTGACTGCGGTGCAGGGAGGTGGTAAATTGGAGGCCGCCATTGCTTTCTCCCAGGCCCCGCCCCCAGAGGCAACGTCACCCAAAAGCTACCCAGGTCGCAGGCACCGGCTAGCCGACAAGTGCACCGAGATAAAAAGAATGAAAATGGCCAAACTGAAAGATCAGAACAAATTACAACTAACGGATGACGACATAGTCAACCTAACAGATGCGCAGTTTAAAATGCTTGTAATAAAAATGCTAACAAAACTGGAAGATAGGTGGATGCAAATAATTGAACAAATGAAGAATACGATAAGGATAATGGAGGAAGATTTACAGGGAACCAACAGGGAAAAAAAGGAAGTTGGATCTCAAACCAATGGGGTGGACCAGAAGGAAGAAACAAGAATTCAAAAAAGTGAGGAGGGACTCAGGAACCTCAGAGATATTTGTAAACGACCCAACATCCGGATCGTAGGGCTGCCAGAAGGACAAGAGGAAGACCAGGAAATTGAACGTATTTTTGAACAGATAATGAAGGAGAACTTCCCAGATCTGGCAAAAGAAACAGGCTTCCTGGAAATCCAAGAAGCTCAGAGAACCCCAAAGAAGCGGGACCCAAAGAGGAACACACCAAGGCACATCATAATTACATTACCCAAGGTCAAGAATAAGGAAAGAATCTTACAAGCAGAGAAAAGGAGACAGTTACCTACAAAGGAATCCCCATAAGACTGTCAGCGGATTTCTCAAAGGAGACCTTCCAAGCAAGAAGGGGCTGGAGAGAGATATTTCAAATCATGAAAAGCAAGGGCCTACAACCAAGAATAATCTATCCAGCAAAACTTTCATTTAGAATGGAAGGGCAGATAAAGTACTTCTCAGATAAGGTTAAGTTCAAGGAGTACATCATCATGCAGCCTCTACTTTATGAAATGTTAAAAAGTTTCGTATGAGGACTCAGGAGCGAAGGCACCGAGGCCAGATCAGCTACCGAGGAATTCAGATCAGTCACAGCCAAGAAGCTTGTGAGGTAAGCAAGCAAAATACAACCAGAGAAACAAAATAGACCCAGAGACAATGAAGTTTAGAACATTCTGGCAGTAACAAGAGGGGAGGGGGAAGGGGAGAAGGGGGACAAGGGTATTCAGGAACTGCAATGAAGGACACATGGACAAAACCAAGGGGGAGGGGGGAAGCAAGGGAGGGAGGTGGGTTTGCCTGGGGTGGGGTGGGGGGGGTAAATGCAGACAACTGTAATTGAACAATAAAATAATTAAAAAAAAAGGGGGCTAAATGGTAATGGAAAAAGACAATAAAAAAGAATAAAAAATAAAATAAAAAAATATATTTTTTGTTATTTTTAACATATGATCTCACTTATGTGTGGAGTATAATGAGCAAAATAAAATGTCAAACACAATAGAACACGGATCCATGGAACAAACTGACGTATCTCAGAGGGGAGGGACGGGGGAGGCTCTGGATAAAAGAAGGTGGAGAGATTAGCCAAAGAATGTATATGCATAGCTCTCATGTCATAGTTATATTTTTTCTAATTTTTTTCCTCAGAGAAAATTAATAGCAACTGGCTCCCCTTAAAAGCTCACTCTTTAAATCAATTTGTTAAATAACATATTGATCTTGGTCTAAGTGAACTATGTCTAAATACAAAAGTTAATCAGCTTTGGGGCTTTGCTTAACTCTTTCTCCTTTCGTCAATATCTGTTGAAATTGTGGAAGTCAAACACAGACTTCTTTCTGAGCCATATAATTTGGGATTTTGTTCAAACGAAATTAAAGTTGAATTAGGGAGAATTAATCTAATTTACTAGGCAGACAACGGCATACACAATCTTCCATCACTGTTAATTATAACATAATGCTGTGGATGGTAACTAGGAATTGTTCTATTTTGAACCCACATAAATGAATGGTCTGTGTGTTATGATATAACAAGACATGGAAAACATACTAAGAATCACAGTTTCAAAAATAGGTAGGGATATACATTTGGGTAATATCATTTATATTATAGCAGAGATCACAGTGGTGAAATGTTTCTGTAATATCAAGGTAAGATTTAATCCCTTTATATAACCCTATTATAGTCTTCTCTTTAAAATGAGGTAATGTTGCTATCACTAAATTTTCTAAAGGACTGGACTGAATACAATTTCATCATGAACATTACATCCATATGAAATGTGATCCTAAGAGAATTATTGCTTTGGCTTCTCTTAGTACTTTTGTTACCGAACCCTTAAATCTCAAATCTCTGAGAGTGTCTTAACAGCACTTAGATTTTATATATTGTTTCCTTAAATATTAGAAAACAGTGCCAGTAATGATTTTTGCTGTTAATTCCTTTGGGGTTGAGAAGAAAATATGTGTGCAACTGACTTTAAACATGTCTCCAACAAGGTAATTAGGTACTTACACTTCTGTTTCCATTAATAATTTGACCCTGTCTTTGTACTCTTAATCCATATGTTTTGGGTTCTTTACTAAACCTGCATCAAATATGATTTGCTTAGCCAGTTATCATATACTTGGAGGCAAGATTGGGAAGATAAGAGAAAGTATGTAAGAAAAGAAAATGATATCAATTAAAACAAAGAATAAAAGTGGTTCTTATATTTTTATAATTATATCTCTCTTTAAATGAAAATCATATTATTCCAGATGAAAGTTTTTCTTCTGCTATTATGTATATATTTCCAAAAATTACAAATTTGGAGACCTTATGTGATTTTTATTACTGCAATAAGAAAAAAGATTTTGTGGTCACATTCCTGGGATAAAGTCCTAGTTTTATCATTTCATAAAATGGATCTACTCAAAATAGTAATTTAAAGTGGAGAAACCATGAGGCTTAATTTTCTACATATATAATTAGCATGACTATACATACCTTATCTATTACTAGACGAGATAATAATGTCATATACTATGAATAATAATTTATTTTATAAGTTCTTATGTGTCAGGCAATATGTCAGTGCTTTATCATGTTATTTAAAATAATGAATGTGCAATTTACCATTATTTGTTCCATTCTTTCGCTTAGTTTTGAGTTTCCATGTTATTTTTAATTTTATGCAACATTTTTTACTAAAATAGATTATTAACTTTTCATATCAAAAATCTTTGAGAATTAGATGAAAAGTATTGTTTTACACCCCTAAAAATACAGTTAATTTTTTAAAAGTAGTACTTACATTTACAGGCTACTTAGAGAGCCATGAAATCTAAATGCCAGGTAAATGGAATCAAGATGACAGTGGCCAAATCTCTCAACAAAAACATACATCCAAAAAGCATTCATTTTGAGTTAAAAATATATAATCTGAGAGAGCAGCAATGCATCTTGGGGTCAATCCAGGACACACAGGAGGGAACGGTGATATGACACTTTATTACAATAAAAATAAATATGCTTTCAAGAAATATGTGTATGTATTGAGATGCTAATCAGGATTGTCCTTGAACTATACAATTTTCTGCATCTCAAATTTAATGATTTCTTTTCTTGGCCTCTGTTCTTTATTTCTAAAAGTCACCGATCTTCTGCTACAAACATTGACATTACTAGATGTACCAGGGGGGCCCTCAAAAACGGAATTTATTTATAAAAAGTTGTGTATATATTCTTACATGTTTAAACTTCAGTCACCTTCACAGTACTCTCCACTTGATGCAGTACACCTACAGAGAGTGTTTCTTCCTCTGCTGAAAGCAATTTTGAACTCATTGACTTTGAAACCTTTTAGTGCTTCTGTTATTTGCTGTTTCCCCTCTTCTATGTCGGCAAAATGCTTGCTGGTGAGGATAAGGAGGGTGGGGCACCTGGGTCTTGCTGTCTTTTGGTCAAAAACTGTTCAACACTCAGCGCCATGTGGGTACCTGTGCTCGTGATTCAGCCATCATGAAATGGGCAATGCGTTGAGTCTTCCAAAAAAATTCACTGAAGCCAAATGCAGCCTCTCACAACAACACCAGCTGGGGCACTGGTACAGATGGGTTCCTAGAACACTCACCAGTGGGGGAAGCCTGTACTACAAGGGGCTCACTCTCCAGAAGACAATTCCATTATTCGGTGGTCCTCCCTCATTTTCAGCTTAGTCTATAGTAAACCAGTCTTCAAGCCATATTGGTTCTGGTTAAAGGGAGTCTACACTCTTTATTATTTCCTTCATATTGATAAAACAAGGAATTCAGTAAATGTTGACTTCTACATCAATTATGTGAAGGATCAAAGTAAACTCTCTTATGCACTGAACATTCTTCAGAACACTTTCTCCCTCTTTGCTTTCATTGAATTCTGATTGGCCCCTAAGGATATTCATCCCCTGGTACCCCTCTCTAAAATTACCAGTTCTCAGGCACCATGTAGCTCAGATTCAGAAAGTACATTATATATCTCTGCTTCACGTTCGCACTGTCGTTTCTTTTCCTCTTAGAAATTCATATATTTTTGAGAATACTTTCATTGATTCATCCCATCCCCTTCCAGCTGTCATTGATGACATTATAACTATCTCTTGGTCATTCCTCCTATGATTCCTTTTTCTCCTCCTCCTTTGCCTCCCCCTCCTCCTCCTACTACACACACACAATCACACACACACACAATCACACACACACATGCACACTCATATTCAGGAATATTTTATAAACCACCTCACTCTCATCCTCTGTATTCCTATGAGCATTCTTGGTGTTCTGAACACCTAGTGTCTCACTTATTTTACCTCCTCACTTACAATTACTTGTCCTCAGATCTTTCTCAGCCACCAACCTCTATGGTCACATAATAGACCACCTTCAAATCCATAAGTGAAGCTTCCCATCCTCCGTTCATCACCATCGCCCTTGCTCCAGTCCCCTTACTGCAATATTCAGTTTCATTTTATCAAGACCTCCAGTCCTTCAAATGGCCCTTCTCTCCCGATCCACTCATTATTTCTGACTATGCTTCCCTTCTTTCCAAACTCTATTCCCTAGTTCATTATTATAACCACTCTCTTTCAAAATGCTACTCTTGCTTTTATTGATATAGACTTAGAAATGACAACCCTGAATGAATATCTGGCCCATATTTCTCTATGCTTTTTCCACATAACTGAGAATTGCTGTAAATAACTACACTTACAAGGAGGCGGATGTCAGTCCACAATTACCCAAACTCAACTAGAACCTCGATATTACCAGTAATCCTACTAAGTGTCCTCAAAAAACCCTATTTCCCATTTGGCTCGATTAATTTTTAACAATTTTTTACTTTTCAAAATCTGGCCCTCTCTGCTCTATCTCAATTCTCTGAGCATATAACTGTACGTTCTCTTTAAGGTAACTCAAGAGATGAGAGTACTTAACATTTTCTTGTTCAGCAGATGGTCTTCTTGCTCAGAAAAATGCTAAGTCAACCACGTGTGCTTGGATACCTTCCCTCTGATCTTCTCAAAAATTGTTCCATATATAAGTGAAGATTACTTGTCCTGAACCATTTGAGAGCACCTTGAGTATATCATGCTCCTTTATGCTATATACTTAAGTGTGCATTTAAAATACAGCAACATTCTCTTACATAATCATGGCACAATTCTCAAATTTGGGATTTTTAACACTGCTTAAATACAATGATATAACACAAGAATCGGCACACTTATTGTTTCAGATATCCAGATAGTAACTATTTCAAGATTTGGAGGCCATATGATCTCTATCTCAGCTACTCAGCTCCACTGCAGCAGCACAGATGGCAATACATCCACCGATGAGTGTGGCTGTGTTTTACTGCAACTTCATTTACAAAAATAAGTGGCAGGCTCAAATAAACCACAGTTGATATTCGAAAATTATGGGGGGAGGGGAGTGTAAGGGGACTAAATGGTAATGAAAAAATACACTGAAAAATTAAAAATGAAAAATAGTCAAAAACTACAATTTTCAATATAGAATTTATCTTCACTATGATCACTTCTTTGCTTATTTGATTTTTTCAACTTTTACTTTTGTATATTTTGAAGTGTTATTAAACATATGTAAATTAATAACTGATAGATCTTCCTCTTGAATTAACCATTATATTAAGACACTTCAGTCCTTATTTCCACTGGTAATATTCCTATGCTAAAGTAGAATCTGTCTGATTTTTCTAATCCTCACCTTAGGATACATTCATTGATATCAGAGAGAAAGGACAGAAGATGAAAGAGAGAGATAGGGAGAGAGAGAAAAACATTGACCAGTGGCCTCCCACACGTGCCCAAACCGAGGACTGAACCCACAACCCAGGTGTATGCCCTGACCAGGGATCGGACCCACAACTTTCTGGTGTATGGGATGATGCTCCAACCATGAGACACACAGCCAGGGAAGAATTTACCTGATTTTAATGTACCTATACTGATGCACTCTAATGTTATGTGCATGGTATATTTTTTTCCTCTTTTAGCTTTCAAATTATTATGTTTTTTGATGTAAAATGTTGATGTTTTCTGCCTTTTCCAATACTGAGATCCTTTGAATATATTATCCAGCTGTCTGTTTTGCATATCAGTAATATTTACTTTTATGCTGGGCATTGTATATGAGGTTTATAAAAAATGCCTTCATATGGTTTCTTCCACCAACAATGCTTTTCCCTTTTTTAGTTCGGGCAGATGAGATGAGAGACTTATGACATCAGTCATTTCAGAGGGTGGTTTGGGTCAAGCCTGCGATTCTTTTCCAAGACAGTGTTCCCTATTTGAAGTATTAGTTGCTTCACTAATGCAAATCAGATTAAAATATCTCTTAAACTGTCAGTTATGTGAGCAACGCATAAGCAAAACACAGTTTGTACCCTGGTTTCAGGATAATTGTTTTTTTATGTTCTACATGCCTCTAATTTATAAATTCTCACTTTGGAGTATCTCCCTTTCTTTTGAAGTTGCATGAAACTCTTACCATGCAAGTGTTCCCAGTTCTGTCTGTATGAAAATTATTTATTATGAGCATTGTCTTGGGGAAAATATTGAGTGAACCCTATCTTTGCTGGGCATTTCGTCACACGAGAACAAGAACTGCATAGTCTGGGCCCTCGTCTTCTCTGTAAAGGCCCCGGCTACTTCGGTAACACGCTCAGGCAGAAGAAAGGAGATGATACTAAACTTTCCCAATATTCTGGCCATGTCAACATGTAACAGTCACTAAAACATTCAGTGCCCTTGTACTGCTCCTGAGGCAAATTGCTGTAAAAGGGCAACATGTAGGTTGGGAAAAACGAGTGATCTTTCGGGGCTACTGTGAATTCTAACTACAGATGGACTGAGAGATGCAGGGTTGGCCCTTCACAGAGCTGGGATCTGCAGCACTGACAGTTTCCCTGAAATAAGAATACTACTACTTGACATGAGTTTATTTTATTGAAAACCTCTACCTATTCAATGTGATGTCTCTGCCCCAAAATCCATTTGATTAAGTGTTAGGAAAGTAAACATACACATTAGGGTGGATTACTTAAAAGTTTGGGAGAAACAAACTGATTTTAATATTTTTAAAAATGTATTTTTCTTGTGTACTTCATGCATTGTTTTTAAGTTATAATATTATTTTGTTGTTTATCTGTATACCTGCCAGAATCTTATTCCTAAAAAAAAGCCTAAGTCACTTAAAGGCTTGAAAAATATCTAATGACTCTCTATTTTTC